>JAWZSL010000260.1:0-29435 GCA_034769285.1 Lutjanus argentimaculatus | reverse complement strand
TCAAAATTTTTCCCTTCCCCCCAGTTCAAATACCGTTTATTGCCCCTTTTAACATCAATGCCCACTTCAAGTCTTTTTTTTGGTAGTTGTGGGATGAGTGCTTTTATTTTTCGGGATGGTAAAGCTCCCATTCTTTCTTGGCAAAAACCCTCCATTTTCCTGTAAATGGGGGGGCTTCTTGCATAAAACCTTGATTTTTGAGACCCCCCAGAGGGGCCCTCAATGAAAATTGATTCGGGAGACTGAGTGGCCACCCAGAACCTTCACTTTATTCTGCTGTACCCAAAAGGACAGTTCGACTTGCCCTTGTTTTTTTGGATGGGTTGTCATGTTGGAAACTTTCCGGGTACGTCCCATCCGTTTCCCCGGGCTGAAAAGTGCAAATTTTCCTCCAGTATTTTCTGAAACTTGCTGTTTCATCTTACCACAATTTTGGACCAAGTTTCCGGGCCCTTTTTGTAGCTCACCACCCCCCCAAAAATCAGCGATCCACCCCGTTTTTTTCACAGTAGGAATGGTTCCCTTTTTTAAAAGGGCCCCTTTTTGACCCCCCTTCCAAATGCACGTTTAGGGTTTTGGGGCCAAAAATTTTCAATTTTTTTTCTCATAAATCCAAATGATTTTTTGTTCCAGAAGTTTTGAGGCTTTTCTCTGGGGTGTTTGGGGAATTGAAGCGGGATGTTTGTGGCATTTTTTAGTAATGGCTTTCCTTCTGGCGACTCGAAAATTCGCCCTTTTTTTAAAAGTCCTCCTTTTTTGGGAGCATTTTTAAAACCCCAGCCACCCCCACTTTTTTTCAAGAGTCCGTTTTTCCCAGCTGAAATTTTATTTGGGGGTTTTTTTCTTTGCATCCCGAAAAATTTTTCCTGGCGTTGTGGCTAAAGGGTTTTTGTTGGTCTACCGGGCCGGGGTTTTTGGTTTTTTCAACAGAATCCCTCTTTTTCCCAAATTTTTTTAAAATTTAGATTTTTTAACACTGCTGTTTTGGGAAAATTCTAAAATTTCCTTGGATTTTTTTTTAAAATACCCCTTTCCTTTTTTTATAGGGTTTTCAATTCCCTTTTTCCCCACAGTTTCCTTTGACAATTCTTTTGTTTTCCCCTCATGACTCAAAATTTCCAAAAAGGGTTCAGTGCAGAAAGTGGATAAAAGAGGCAAGGGCCCTGTCGGGAAAGCCCAGAAAACCTCACGGACCTTTTATACACACACCCGATTAAAAGAAAACAGATCACAGGGGGAGGAGGTTAACTTTAGTACCCCTTTTTTAAAACCCTTTTTGGTGCCCAATTTGGGTTTTGGCATGTTATCAGGCCAAAATCTCCAGGGTATGACACTTTAGAACAGGGTCTTTTTTAAAAAGGGGTAAACACAGTTTTTTTGACAAAAAAGGGCTTCACCCCAACCAAAAAAAACCTGGTGAAAAAAAAAGCTTTTTCTCTTATCATTCATATTCCCTGAAAAAGGGCCCAAAAAAAATAAACAAATTCTGCCAGGGTATGTAAACTTATGAGCAAAACTGTAAAATGGGGTGTGTGTGGGTGTGTGTGTGTTGTTTTGTGTGTGTGTTGTGTGTGTGGTGTATATATGTATATGTATATGTATATACACAAAAAATGTATATATGAAAAAAAATATTTTTAAATTTTTTATACAAACACTTTCTTAAATTTTAACCTTTATTTTTTTAACCAGCCTTCAACTTCAAAAAACCCTTTCCACATCACTCGCAATATACCCTTTCAAAAAAAATGAAATTAAATAAAATTTTTTAAAAATAACGGATGTTTAAAGAATCCCACCACCCAAGTTTTGAAAAAAAAACCCTTTTCCCTTCACAAATAATCAAATTAATAAATTTTTCTGAGAAATAAATTATCACTTCCCCCTCGGGTAAATTTTAAATTTTACTGGATCAAAACGGGGATTATCGAGGTCTCCCAACATAGTTTATGTAAAAGGGTTATATAAATTAGCCAAATCTGACTGAAGGGGGTTGATTTTTTTTTTTTTGCCCCTGCCCCCCTTTTTTTTTTTTTTTTAACCCCTTTTTTAAAATTTTGAATGTGAAAAATTATTTGATATTTTTTCACTAATCTCAGTAACTTCTGGGGCGGGCATTTTTCGTGTTAAAGTAAACCCCGGGGGGGGAAAGTTTTTTTCCTGTAAAGTTTTTTCCAAATGTTTTTTTAAATTATTGTGACAATAAAGATAAAAAATTTTAACAAAATTTTTTAAATTTCCAACTTGTGTTTATTTTCCACTAAACACAGATATGTGTTGTTTATATTAGAAAAAACTCTGGGGAACAAGAACAGGGGGAATGAAAACTTTTAAACGGGTAATTTGAATATGAATGATAAAAAGGCCCAGCATTAAACAGCCAGAAAACTTTATTTGTGTGAAAAAAGTGCTAACATGAACAGGGGAAGAGAAAAGCGGGACAGCGGGAGACAGAAGCCCGCATGGTTTGGATGTGTTTGGACTGATGTGTCCTTTCTGGACTGTAGCTCCCTCTAGGGGTTTCCTTTCAGTCTTTGTGCCCAAATCGGCAGAAGCAACAAAAAAAACACACAACACAAGTTTAATTATATTATTTTAATAAAAATTTATATTACATATTTATTTTATATTATATTTATATTTTTTTATTATATTATTTTTTTTATGTTTTTATTTTTTTATATTTATTATATTACATTATTTTAAATTTTATATTATATTAAAATTTTTTATTTAAATTATATTAATTTTGTTTTTCACAGTGGAAATGATGTGTATTTTAAAAAATTTACTGTGGGTTTTTTATTCCTTTAAAAGGGTTTTAAATAAACTGAATCTTTTCCCACACTTTTTAGAAATTTTAAAAAAATTAAAACTTTTTTCAGTCAGGCAAAGGGTCGTGTTGAGAAAGGGGAACCTCAGCCCTGAAAAAGATCTCGCGAGAGTCACCTTTTTAAAAACCCAATCCAGGATTTTTTTCTTAACAGAAACCAGGTTTTCGTCTTTTAAATCCATCAGATTTTAACCCCCAGCAACAGTAAATTTATAAAAACAAAATTAATTTCAAACAACGTGAAATGAAAAACGAAAAAAGGGGACATTACAAGTCCCCGGGGACGTTTCACAAGTAAAAGGGTTTCCCATCTAAAACACGCCCCTAAATCCTAACCGCCAAATTAAAAATTAACAGTGACCCATGGACTCGCGTTTTCCCGCCCAAAACACCCCCCCGGTTTTCCTTGCTGCCTTCGGGTACATCATGGAAATATTAAAACTACCTTCTGTAAACGACCCAAAAAAAACTCATATAAAAGTGAGAGGGTTGCATTTATGGGTTTGAAAAATTAATGTAACACTTTTGTTACTGATGGTAAATAATAAACAATGGTAGAGGTTTATTTTTGTACAGTAATACCGTAATGTTTACATATTCGATGGGTTTAAGTTTATTTTTTGGGTTTGCCCAAAAAAATCTACTTTTATATTTGGGTTTATTATTTTCGTCCCTAAACCTTTGACAAGCTTTTGGGAATCCCGGTTTTTTTTGCGGTGCATGTGAAGGCATCAGCAGTTTTGGACTTTTGGAAGGGGGTTTTCCCCGGGAAAGACGGGTTTGTTGGGAAAAAAGGGGACAGTCAGGGCCCGGTCGGTCTCCAGGGGAGCAAATGAAAAGAAAAAATGTGGGGTTGTGAGGCCGAAAATGATGGGGGCTCTGGGGGCTTTTACCGCGGAGGGGGGGAAAGGGAAAGCAGAAGGAGACTGAGCCACGGCCCAGGGGGGACTGTGGGTGAGGGGGCCAAATAAAACCCCACAGCGCTAGCTGGGGAATTTGCCCAAAAAGCTAAGGGAAAAAAAACCCTTCATGTTTACCGAACAAAAAACTGGGTTTGTTTTTTTTTTGCCCTGTCTGCTTGTGTGGTGAAAAACCCTTCCAACAGTAAAAAACCAAGCCTAAATTACCCTGAACTCAGCGCTTCGAAACCGGTAACTTTAAATTCTGTAATACTCGTTACTGATGCGTCCTCCAGGATCAAACTTCTTGTTTGTTCGGGTTCTGCTTTTATTTGAAAAGGTTTCTGTTTCTCCTTTTCTTGACAGGCGGGTTGAGAGCACCCCTATTTTCCCAGGTTTGGAGTCAGAGAAGTTAAGGTAGTTTACATGTTCCCGAAATCACTATAAATGTCCTGTTAATGCTGAATCCGCCCGGGGTTAATGTCTAATGATTACGGGACAAAGATGAGGCCCAGGAAACTTTTTTGCTTTAAATTGATAGGAGGGAACCCTTTTAAAAGGGGCCGGCAGACTGGGGTTAAACCTCTTGTTTGTTTAAGGTAGGGTTTCCCACGAAAACTATGGGGTACCGTTTTAATTATGGGCCCCCGATTTTGGGAAAAAAATGACGTCACACAATAAGTCCGATAATAAAAATTAAATTTTTGCCGTTTTTCAGTCCGTTTTGTTTTGTCTGTTTTTGCTGGCCCCTTTTGCTTTTGGGCACGTGCATACCATCATATTGATGCACCCCCTCAAACATAAACTTTGGCGCCACCATACCAGTGGGGGGCTTTTTTCACTTTTTCTGAAAAAGCCCAACGCGATTCAAAAGCAAAAAAATGTTCGGGGCCCGAAGTCCCCAAAGAGGAGGTAAAAAAGTTTTCCCCTTTCCCAACACACCCAAACCTTATTAGCCACTTAAAAGTTTCACCAGGGAAACGGCCCGCATATGGAGAGATTAGGATGAGAGGACTCCCTGCGGCAAACGCTGAAACCCCACCCCAGAAAGGTTTCTGGAGTGGGGTTTTTACCGCGACAAAATTTCCCCTGAAGATTAAACCCCAATTTTTTAAAATTTTAGACTAGTCGCCAGTCTAACACAAAGAAAACACACAGAAAGCATTTAAAATTGAACAGAATTTATTAATTTATAATTTTAAAAATTTACTTTTCCTTTAAAAATACTGTGCCCTATTAAGACCCACTTGAAGCCGTTAACCCACAGTCAACAACCCCCAAAAATCGTACTTTAAATGCCCCCAAAAACTGCACGCTACTTTGTGCTGGGGCAATCAAAACATTACAAATTAATATGGATAAAAGTGTGGGGGGGTAAAAAACCCTGGAGTTTAACGGTCAGCTTTCAGCCTGACCCCACAGGGTTGGCTAACTTTAGCAGTGCTACCAGAAACCCCAGCAGCGCTTCTCCGGGTTTTAAAGCCCGTGTCTGTACTTAATGGGGTAATTTTCCCCCCCATTTCCGAGTAATATATGTATCAGTTTTTTTTGGTCACAGTCTACATTCAACTTTAAATTTCTATCGTTGATTAAAACACTGTAAACCCCGGGTTTTTTTCGGCGGGCCATTGTCCGATTTTAACTGTTTATAAAATCTTGGTTGCCTAGGTGATGGGCAGGGGGGCTAAATTTAAATAATGTATTTTCGCAAACACTTTTCAAAGGGCAAATTTCCATAAAAAACGTAAAGATTTTTTAAATTCTGAAAATCTTTTTTTTTTGTAGGGGACAGGGGATGCACTTTATTTTTAGTTTTTTTTCCCGGAAAAATTTCTTTTTTTTTTGAGTGATGCACTGAGTAAAGCAATAAAAAGGGGTGTAGGGAATATAATTAAACTGGGGGTTAGGAAAAAATTTTTATTTTGTTAAAGGATGGGGAAAATTACACCCCCATTTTCCGGCTTAAAAAATGGGTCAGTGGGCTACTTATATTAAATACCCAAAAATTTAAATTTCCCAAATTCAATGAACCTTTGGGCGCCCCCCTTTAAAAAAGGGGAAAATTTGGGGATAGCCATTCTTTAAATTAAGACTTAGTCTGGGGGTTTGCTACGGAGTTTTTTTTTCCTTTTGTACAGTGACCGTCATATTTCATACACACAAACTAAACATAACAGTTTTTTATAAATGAAAGTTTTAGTACAAAACTAAAACCCCAAAAAACAAACCAAAACATAAATGAACAAAAAAATACGACCACACATAATGTAAAGCCCAAACAGGGAAAAAATATAAAAAAATGCAAGAGAACAACGATAACAAAAGCAAAAACTGATTGAATGAACTGAAGCTCAATCCCAGCATCCTTTTGTTTTGTGAAAAGGACCCCCCAAATCAGTTTCAAGAGATCTAGTCAGATGCTTTTTTAATTTTTTTAAAATTCATAAGTGGACAACTCTTTAAAAACAAAGCAGTAAATTCCCATTTTTTTTAAGGCCCCATTCGGGCTTTTTTTTTTTGAGAGAGATGGGAACCCCAAAAAGGAAAATATTTGAAATGTTAGGAAACCCATTATAAATGGGGGGTTTCTAAGTTTTTGTTTCTGAACCTAATTTTTACTCCTATAACCTAGAGAAACAACCCCAAATGTCACGGGAAAAGCATCTGTTTCACCGGGTTTTTTTTGGAAAGCCCAGAAAAGGGGTTTTTGGGGAGAAAGGGAGGAAAAAAACAGGCGGGCCCTCGGGTTTTGGGCTCTCAGAGGGCCCAAAGGGCCAGCAGCTGATCTGTTTTTTCCTCTGTCTGGAGCACGTTGGGCGGCTGCTCGGGCATTCGGATCCCCTTTTTTTCCCCCCCCTGGCCAGGAAAAGCCAGTTGTTCCGGGTTAACCAAAAAATTCTTCCCCCAAAAACCACCTCCACTTGGGGGAGATGCAAGCGCTCCCTTTGGGTTTTCTTCTAATTTTGGGTTTTATTAAAAAGATCAGGTTTTTCAGAGTTCTTGTGGGTTTTTTCTCTAATTTAAAAATCGGGTTTTTTTCCCTGTCTCTCGAAGAGGTCATCTTTAACCACCCCGTTCCCCCATGTTGGGTGCGGTTTTGTGTTTTTAATATTTTTTTCCCCCCTTTCTTTTCGGGCAGGGGAGTGGGCCTCCTGGAGGACAGACCAGGGGGGCCTGCCCCACCCCCAAACAGAGGTCGGGCGTTTGGACCATCAGAGGCTAAAAAAGGTCTGAAGAATTTTTCATCTCTGGGGGTTCTGAAGACTGTGAAGACTGGGAGAAGCTCCTGGTTCCCCTTGTTTTTGAAAGTCCTCTGTAGAAAGGGGGGGGGGTTTGGGGGTTTCCCCGGGGCCAAAAATTTACCACTCCCCCCTTTTAAATCTATTTCCAAAACCTTTTTCCCCTTTGGGTTCCAAATTCTTTTTTAAAAAAAAAGGGAATTAAAGTTTATTAAAATTTTAATGCTTCCATTTTTTTTAAGTTTGACCTTTCTCAGTTGTTTTGAAAAGCCCACTTTATTTCCACCCAAATTTAAAACACTTTAAAAAAAACCAAAGATGTTATCAACTTATAAGAATTTAATATAAAAGGGATTAGTCAGGTTTTAAAAAAGTCATAAATGGTAATCATGTTACGACATCATTTTTTTAATATACGGTTTTAGGTATTTTTTATATACACAGCAAATGAAAAAAATTTACAATAGGATAAAAGTTAAGGTCCACATCTTGGGAGTTTTTTAGACAAAAGGGAAAAGGGTGTCTGTTTAAACTCTCCGAGGCGGGGTTGAAGGGGAGGAGGGGCTGACAGACACACCCCACGCCCAAGGATTCTTTCTGAAGATCATTCAAAAGGGGTTTTTAAACCCTTAAAATTTTTTGTCAAATTACGGGGTTTATGAAAAATTTTTCTAATTAGAAATTGATAAAATTAAGTCTCCAGGGTTGTTCCCTTTGTTGAAATCTGAAAGGGAAAAGGGGAAACAGACAAAAAAACTTTTCCCAAATACCCTTTGGGGTTTTTTTTTTTTTAGTCATAATTTTTCCCTTGTTTTTGGTAAATTAAAAACCCCAGTGTTTATTTTGTTAAATTACTTTGTTTAAGCCCAGAGGAAAGGTTATAATTTTTTAAATTTAATCTTTACCCCACTACATCTTTCCCCTTTCTTTACCTCAGGTGTAAATAAAACTATTAAAAATGTTAAATCAGTATGGGAAAACGGGTTTTTGGAAGCAGGAATTTTAACCGATTACCCGAATCGGGGGGAAAAAAAAACAGTTATGTGAATCCCCCATTTGAGGCCCAAAGAAGCCCAAAACAGCATTTTGGTGTTTTTGGGAGGTCAGCTGATCATTTTCAATATTTTTAAAATTTTTTAAAAGTCTAAAAACCTCCCTTTTACCTGCCAGTTTTTTAAAGGTGGCCGGGAAATAAAGATATTTTTAGTTTAATGTAATACAACAGACCCAAAAAAAAGTAAACCCTTCAGCAGGTAATAATGTTTTTGTATGTCATCGTTTTTGAGGATGAAAGTTAGCATGCTGATGTTAGCCCCTTAGCTCCCACCAGGCCCTGGGGTCTCAGTACAGCCCACTAGTTGCCCCCCCTGTGGGGGAAAAATTCTCAAAAAAGGGTAAAAATTTTTCCCCCTCTGAGATGGGGTGGAGTGGGAAGGGGCCGAGCAACATTTTGACCAAAAATTTCATTTTAATTCAGCCCTGTTAAAGCAAAAAACCCCACCCTTGTGAAAAACCAAAACACACCCCGGGATAAATGATTTCCGTAAATGTAAGGGGAGGGGGCAACCTGACCATGTTTTCCAGAAAACATGAAAACAGGGAGGGAACCTGAAAGTGAAAGAGTTCCGTCAAGAACGTTCGGCTCCATTTTAAAGTAAAACAGATCAGATCAGAGGAGGGGAACTAAAAAGGCTGAGGCAGGGGGGGAGTTTTTAATTAACTTTTAAAGATGTTTTTATTGTCAAAGTGTGTGAGTCAGTTTTCCCCCTTGGGGACTGAAAAGGAAAGAAATGTTAAAATTAAAAGTCAACAGTTTGATTCAGCTGGGGACAAAAAATTCCTGTTTTGGCTAAAAAAATTCACATTAAAACCTGCTGTAACCGGGGAAAACAAACGCTGACGGGTTTTTATTATAATGTCACTTTTTGTGTGTGTGTGTGGTGTGTGTGTGTGTGTGTGGTGTGTGTGTGTGTGTTATTCCCCCTGTGTTTGACTCTTTAACCCAAAAACTTGTGCTCTGACCCTCACAGTCAGTGTTCCTTTTTCTCTCAAAATTTTTAAATTCAGATCAGAAGTGAGTGTTTGTGGGAAGAGGAGGAGGACAGAGCAAAGTCGCCTTTTTCCCCAGTTTGTCTGTCTCTGAAAGTGATGGTCCAAAGATTCAAATTCCATCTTCAGTAATAAACCCGGACCATCAAAACCAAAAAGTAAGAGAACTGATAACAAAACTCTTTCAGTTTTTGTGGTAATGTTGTTAGAGTAACTTTTGTGTTTAAATGACCCAAAAAAGGGTTTTTGTTTCACGTCTACACTTAACCATACTCTCACGGGGGGGGACAGTATTTTTAAAACATTTTTAAATGAACCCTCGGGCCCAAAAACCTCCACATTTCACAAAAGTCTATTTGGGCAGATGTTTTTTTAAAAATAAAGGGGGCCTTTCACACATCCCTTTTGGTTCACTTTCACCTCACGTCCGGCAGCAGTAATTTTCATTTCCCACCTTATGTACGGTTGTTTGACGGGGACGAATTTGGGCCCGGGATGATCAGTGACCTCCGGGTTTTGGGGGGGATATCTTTTGTTTTTTATGAAAAACCGGGGTCAAAATATGCTTTAAAATGGTGCCAGTGCCAAAAAACTCATACTTTTTTTTTTTTTTTAAAGAGCAAAAAAATGACACTCGACCCCCTTAAAAAGAACGAATTTTGTTGAAATGTTTAAACAATTTTTGAAAAACAAAATTTTAGTGATAAAAATTTGCCCTTCACAGAGAGAGAAAGGGGAAGTCATTTTCTGTGTGGGGAGAGCCGTCCTGCGTGTTTTGTGTCAGGACGCCCTGAAGGATCCATTTCTCTACCAGCGTGGCCCACGGGGTTCTGCAGGAAAGTCCCATCACCTCATCCTGGGACCAGTCTGGTTCATCAGGGGGGACCCCCTCCTGTCCCCAGTGTGGAGACAAAATCCAAAAAACAAGACCGGGATTGCGGGGCCGGGGACGTCAAAGCAGCACTGAAACAAAGTAAGACTGACATCGAAACATTTTTCCCACTTTTAAATCGGGACTTTTGAAAATTTAAAAAAAAAAGACTTTATTTAATTTATTCCAGGGACGAAAATAAAGGGGGGTCCCTGGAAAATTTTTGTGAGGGCTCCTTGGTTTAGATAAAGATTTGCAGTCAGCCTGTCCCCTTGCGTCAATCAAACATACACTGACTGGGAAAAAAACAATAAATACCCGGGGCCTGTAAATTATCATGATTTTGGCCTGTCACAGTTATATCAGTCTAGATTCGAAATAAATTTTAAAAAACATCGTTTTTGACAGATTTTTTTAATCATTTAATTTAAATTCTTGGGTAAAATTCTCTTTTAAAAAGCTAAAAAGTATATTTATGAATTTTAAAACAAAACCGGTTTATAAACCCTTTTTTTTTAAAATAAAAAAATTTTGTAAATTTTTAACAGTTATCGTTCACCCTTTGAGAATAAAAATGACCCAGTATCAGCTGAAAAAAAATCCATATCATGAACCCTCAAAACAGGGAACACCTTTAAAAGGGAAGTCAGAGAAAAAAAGGGAATTTTTCCTGATGTTTCCTTGAAACGGGGACTTTAAAAAACCCTTTTACTTCTTTCTAAAATTCTTACATTGTTTTTTTTTGGAAATAAAAATTTACCCAACAATTGTCTTTTTTTTGGGTCTCACAGCTTTTTTGTTTTTTTTTAGGGGACGGTGGTCTCCCAGGAGGTTTCAGATGAACAAAGACCCAGTCTGAGGAGGGAGTTGTAAACGTGTGATAAAAGGAAGTGATAAAAAAGGAATTTAAAACCCCTCCCCCAAACAGGTTTACACTGTGCTCAACATCACAGGGGGCCCAAGAGTGAAGAGGTTAATACCCAACATGGGGTGAAAACAGCTGGAGACAACGCCCAAGAAGGGGGCCCCTCCATGACACTCCAACAATTTGCCGGGACATCTTTAAACCCTCCCCTGCCCCAACAAAAACACTTTCAGAGTGGTTCGACCAAGGGGCGTCGCGGGGTGTTGGAAAAACCTTCTCAGTGCAGAAGTTCACTTGGCCGGGGGAAAGGGGGTTTGGGGGAAAAACCCAAGTTTGTCAGTCTGCTGTTTCCTGCTTTCGTTCGGGGAAAGTGAACTTAAACAAAGATGACAGTACAGTTTTCTCAGGCGGGCCCCATTTTTTTCCATCCAACATTACAAAAGGTCACAGCAAGAAGCGGCGTCTGTAAACTTCTGTTTCATCTTTGTTGGCCTGGGGGGAAACAGATTTTCCTGGTTTTCCCAAAAAACCCAGTCAGGTTGTGTCTGATGCCCCACACGGGATCATCAGTAAAAAAGTCTGCTGGCAAACCTCTTTTAAAAGGGGGAAACTGTTTCCCCTCGGTTTGGGGTCTGGAAACTTCCAACCTGCGGGGCCAATCAGACCCCCTCCTTCTTTGGGGTTTGACAGGGTAAGGGAAGAAACGGGGCTTCACGGCCCCCAAAGAAGGAGAGTATTTTTAGGAGGGGGTTTTCAGTGTTTGAGATCTGCCCAAAAAAAATTGATTTTCACACTTTCAAGACATCCGGGAGCCCCACACCCATGTGTCTATCCCAGTCTTCTGCTAAAAATCACTGCTACAGTTCGGGAGCACATGTTGACTCCCGAGCAGAGAGGAAGCTGCCCAAGACCCTGACTGACCTGTACTCACATTTCCGCTGGTTCAGAAAAAGGGAAAGAAGAACAAGTACCATGAGGGACATGAGACAAGTCCCCAGGAGCTGACAAAGGCTGACAGGGAAGTTCTTCTGAAGCTGGGGGGGCCCGGCTTTTGGAACATCTGGGGGGGGGGAAAAACATAATGTTCCAAACCCAAAAAGCCCCTGGAGGGGTGTGGCCCGGAAAATGTCACAGAGGCCTCGGTGTTTTCCCCGGATTTGTACAGAAAATCTTCAAAAAGGGAGAGAGTGTGTTTTCCCCAGAAAACAGTCAAATGTTTTTTCATCTGAGGGGTTCAGGGGGTTTCTGGCCTCCCGGTCTACATTTTCCACTTTTTCCCCAAAACAAAAACAGATGTCCCGGGACGCCCTTCCTGGAAAAAATACAGAGACTTTAAAGAAAACAAATCTTTCCAGTGACATGATGATGTGATGGGGGAAGGGGGTTTACCGGTGTGAGGGGGGGGTACGGGGGACCATGGCTACTTCTCACACCCGGAAGACTTCCGGGGGAAAATCCCAGAGATTCGGGCCCGGGGAAAAAAAAATTTATCTTTGGATGATTCCCTTTGAAAAGGGGTCATGGAGAAACCCCCTCTACAGAAAAAATTTTGGTCCCCCTGGACCTGTTTTGTCCGTTTTTTTTCCTTTCAGGGCCCTTTTCCTTGGCGCCCAAACCAGGGGCCCTTTTCAGAGATTTGGGGGTGGGAAAGGAAAAACAGCCCCAAAAAATCATCCAGGGGAGCCATCAACAACCGAAGGGGGATGAAACTGATAAAAACTCTCCTGACAGAAGCATAAACCCATCTTCCACGGGCTGACGGAGATGAACGACGCTCAGTACACAGGAGTTTCCAACAGTTCCTGAAGTCAAAGCACAAATAAGAAAAAACCCTCTCGAAAACCACTGCTCAGCTCGGGCCCCTACCTGCAGATTCAGGGGAAAGGGTTCTGGATGAGTTGGCCCCTGATGAATTTTCAAAACATCGGGGGGGGCGTTTGGGGGACGGGATTCCAGCTGTGGGGAAACTGCAAAAAGGCTCGGAAAGGGTCCAGATGTGATTATCAACTTTTAAAAAGCAAAAAAAAGCTGAAGCCTTCAGTATTAAAAGGGGAATTTTTACACACATGCCAATATAAAACTTTTTTTTTTTTTTTGCACTTTTAAAAAGGGTTTTTGTAAAATTTTTCCTCAACTAAATTTAAAAAATTCCACGTAATACACCCCATTATAAAGTCTGAGAAGGGCTAAAAATTCATGTTTTTTAAACTGCCGGTGTAGAAAAACTAAAAGGGGAAAAAGGGAAAATCTGAGCCCGATGCTGAAAGTCGACGGATTGTAAAATTTTGGGGAAGCTGGAAGGGGAGTTTCAAACGTAAATTTAAATAAAATTCCGGTAAAAAGGGTGAAGATGAGTGATTTTAAAGGATTTTCTCATTGACTTCAATCATAACAAAGTTTCAAAAAACGGTAAATTTTTTTTTTGAATTTTGGGAAGGGGGATTAAAAAAGTTAAAATCATGGGGTAAAACGTCGGGAAAAAATGTTGAATACTTTCCATTTGGGAATGGAGTTTTTCTAGCTGAAAGTATAAAATCGGTATTCCCGTTTGAAAAAAGGTAAAATTTTTTTCAGACTTTTAAAGATTCCGTAATTCATTTCCAAGGGGGGAAAAACATTTTGGGGGAAAACCCCCTGGAATATCGGGGAAAAGGATGAATGTTGGACTTAGAAAAGTCTTCCCCTTTCGAAAACCCAAATTTCAGCTAAAAGGGTTTTAAATTTTTTTTGAATGGTTTAAAAGGGTTTAAAGTTTCGGGAAGAAAAGAAGGGGTTTCCCCAAAAAAATTTTGCTAACCGTGGGTAGGGGAAGCCCCCCGGGGGGCCTAATCCAGGTTTTTTTTAAAAAAAAAAAATTTTTTAAAAAGTTGACAGGAATTTTGAAATTATGATATTATTTTTTACCCTAAGCCATTTTTAACAATAAAAAATTTGGGAAAATCAGTCCCCACTGATTTTTGGCACTGTGTTTTTTTGTGGGTTAGCACCCGCTTGATTAAAACAGTCAGAGAACCACCACTGCTTAAAATTTTTTTCCTGTTTTCTGCTAAACCCCGGTGAAAAAAACACTCTGCTCACGCGTCTAAAAGTGTAAACCAGGGCCTGCGCCCTTTGTGCGCAAAAACTAAACTGGGACTTTCTTGGAAACCCACTGGAAAAATTTTTAATGATCGACACCTTTTTAAAAAACCAATCGGGGAGTCAGGAGTTTCATCAAAACCACCCAAATTTACCTTAGCAACCCAAAAAAAAAACCCGACATACAAAAGGGAAACGTGAAGCCAAAGGGATAGTATTGTAGTAAAAGATGTTTTTTACTCTGCTCGAAAAAAAGCCCCCCCTCTTTATAAAAACAACCAGGCCCCATCGCGTTTTAAATTTAAAAACTACAAAAAGAGTCATAGGGGGTTGACATAACCAGTGATTTTTCAAGCTGGAAAAATAATTTTTAGGCAACAAAACAGCTAAAGTAAAGGGAAAAATTTTTTTTATTTGTGAAGGTTTTTTTTCGATATTTTGGGGTCTAAATCTCAAAGTTTTTGGCGCACCCGTGACAGGTTTAGACCTCTTTTTTTTCTAGGGGAACCCAAACTCTGTTTTCATTTCGGAAAAAACCTTTCTTAAGTTTTGGCCCCCATAAAAAAACCCATTTAAATAAAAAAAAACAAAGTGAACGCTTTTCCTGGCGGGGGGGGGGCAAGAAAAAACCCGGCGGCCCGCCAGGCCCATAAAGCAATGGGGGGGAAAACCCCGAAGAAAACGTGCCAAAACTTTTTTTTTAAAAGGAAATTTTAAAAGGAAAACGGGGAAATTTTAAAAGTTGAATTTTTCGGAAAAATATGAATGTTACAGGGAAAAACTGAAAAATTTCCGATAATGTCCTCATGAAGCTGAAAACAAATGAATTTTTAATGGTTTGAAATTTGGTTGAAGTATGTTTAAGTTTCGGTGAATCAAAAAAAAAACCCGGGGGAAGAAAAATTAAAAAAATTTTTAGGTAACCCGAAGAACATAGGGTTTTAATGCTTTTTACATTCAAAACCCTATTTGGGGTTTGGGGGGAAATCCCCCGAGATTAGAAAAAGGGAAAAAGAGGAAAATTAGAAAAAAAAGAAAAACTCAAAAAATGTGAAATAATGAAATTTTAATGGAATTATGTTTCCAGAAAAGTCTTTAAAAAATTTGTCCAAAAAAATGTTTTTTTTTTTTAAGAATGTATTTAAAAGTGAACCCGGTAGGGGTTTAAACCCCGCCAGGCTCGAGGGCCCGCCGCTCCTCCCCCGGGGCCCAATTGTTTAGCTGAGGGGCTTTAGCTGGGGAAACCCGCGCTCAGAGATGTTTGGCTCCTTACCCAAACATCTCCTTTTGGGGGGGGCGGGGCAGTGAGAGGGGCGTCTCCCTGCAGATAAACCCCTCTTCGGATTGTTTGCTCCTCATGCCCCTTGGGCTCACCTTCTCAGTCAGAGACAAAAGCTTGCCCCTTTTCTAAATGGGAGTTTGTTGGGGGGGGGGGGAGGGGGGTTTAGGCTGTGTTCAAAACCCGTTTTACAGCTTTGGGGAAAAAGCCCGTTTTTTTTTGTGGTTTTTGTGCATGTAATTTTTCCGGGACGGGCCTTCGAAGGGGGGAAGTTTGAAAGAGGTGGTGGGCAGGGTGACTGAGTCTCTGCTGAGGGGTTTTAGGCCCTGCCCGACACAGGCCTGATATTCTTTTCCCCTGCCGCGACATTTTAGTCAATACCATGTCATAAAAAAAAATGAAACATGGGGATTTTTACTTGATGGAAAATTTTTAAGCTTTTTCCCTCTGGTCACCCTAATGTGAGAAATGCAAACACAAACTGTCGCAACGGTTTCCTTTCTGCAACCGTTTCACAACAGTGACACTTTAAAGGCAACATATGCAGGGGAAAAGTAGCAGCTCTCATTTCCACGGTGGTTTTTATTGAATTTTCAAACCACATGTTTTTTGTATTTGTCAGCGATTTCCCTTTAGGCAGCCTCGGACACAGTTTAGCCCCCTGGGACCCTCCTCCAGGTTTTATTCTGGCCAAATGAAAAGGGGAACTCAGTAGGTTTTAGTTCACTGGAGGGTTTTTTTCTTCACCAGCCCCAGAGAAGAAAAAGATCTTGGTTTTAAAATGCTGAACTCACACTTTAGAAAAACGACATCCATAAATGATAATTTTCGCTTTAGTTCCCAAAGAAACTATTAATCAACCCGGGGTCCCCCCAGTTTTAATTTTTGTGTTTAGATGAAAAGCAAAGGGGGAAAAAGGAGTGCAAATAAAAACCTGCATGATTTTACCAAATTCACTTATGTTTATTATTTTGCAACAAAGAGTCTGTTTTTTTTAATAAAGTATCAATTTTTTTTATTCTTTAACTTTCATATTCTCTGTCATCAAAAGATTTATTGGGTGTTTGACTCTCAAAAACTTTACTGTGGGAAATCGTGGGGCCTCAGCCTTTTGGGAAAAAAAAAGTCCAAAAAAACCCTCCCCTCTGACAGGGAAACCCGGACCCGAGTGGAAACAAGCTGAAGGATTCCCCCAAATGAAGCTTTTGTCAGCTGGAATGGAGAGTCCACACTGTCGACCCGGGGACTCTGAAAGGGCAGTTCATTATTTTTTCGGGTTTTTTACAGTGGGTTTTCTAAACCCCAAAAAGAAATCCACAAGAGAAGTTTTAAAATTTCCTTCAGTTCTTGTTTTCTGGGTTTGTTTCAGCACAAATCACAACAGCTCTTTTGAAAATTTGTCATCTTAACATTCATCTGTGAAATTTTGTCTAAATTTAAACGGATTCATTTTTATTAAGGAAACTGTAGGGGTTTTTTCCTTCAATGGTGCTGCCCAAAATTTAAAACCTTTAAATTTTTCATTTTTGTTCCATGTTAGACCTCAATAAAACAAAAAAGTCAAAAAAGTTCAACACATGTTCAGGAATGTCTTTTTTTTTCAAAACCTTCCCCAAAAACAGTTTTTTTACTGGGAAATGAAAAATTAAAACACCAACAAAACACCCCACACAAAAGTGTGTGAAAACTAATTTTGAAAAGTCGGTGTTTGGGAAATTTGGTGTCCCGATGTGTCCCCCAACGACAGGCGACACTTCAACATGTATGAAAGCTTCCTGTCAGGAAATGATGTCACTTTTTGTTTGGACTCGACCAAATAAACAGGAGCACTAAATAATAAGGTAGCAGCTTCCATTTAAGACGAAGACAACCCCTTCATTTCATCTGCTGCTTCTAAAGATGATGAGGATTAAGTCACAGTCAGTCAGCTGTGGTTGTTTAAGAGACAGTGGTGATGAAGATAGGCCAAATCTGTGGTTTTTAAAAGAGAGCAGGGAGAAGTTTTGGGGAAACTGTTAAAAAATTTTGGCAAAGTTAAGGGCTTTATTTGATTAATTGTTATTTCTAAAGGGCTGAAATTTATTTCATGTTGATCATTTTGAAATTGTCCAGAAAATATCGTGTGGGATTTTTCATCAAAGGGCACATGATTGTTTTTAATCAGAAGGGAAAAAGGGGAAATGAAAGTGGGAAAGTAACAACATGTCTGGGTTTGATGATTATTCCAGCTGGGGCTGGATCAGCAGCAGTTATTAAATTTTGTTGACATAATAGGGGTGTGAATGTTGGGGCGACATTTTGGGTGATGTGTTAGGAAAGGGGACATTAAAGATTTATCCAACCAAAAACCCCAATGACAAAAATCACTCTGCTATTTTAGAGGGAAAAATTTTATTGGTTTGGACTTTGTAAAAGTTGGGGCTGCACATTTAAAACCTCAACACAACTATGGATTATAAATGGGGTTTTTAATTTTTCATAAATTTTTTCTTTTTTCAATTTTATGGGCTGCAGTTTGTCAAAGTTCAGCGTGCTTTTTTGGGGCTCAGCTCTAAGTCCAACCCCTCCCAAACTGACAGAACTGGACCTTTAGCTTCAACTCAACCGAAGGTTCAGGGTGGGAAACTTTTCAGCTTTGGGGAGAGTCCACACTGTGGAATGAAGAATCTGAGGTCAGGTTTATGTATTTTTTCCCCTTGTAAGTGTATAACTACCAAAATGAAAACCACCCAAAAAGTTTTAAATTTCCTTTGGGTTTTCTTGTTTTTTTGGGGTTTTTTTTCGCACAAATCACAACAGCTCTTTTTTGGTTTGTCCCGGTTTTTGAACAGTTTTTTTGTGGGAAATTTTAAAACTGAAGTCAAACTTGGGTTCATGTTAAATTTAAAGGGAAAATGGAGGATTTATCCTTTTAAAGGGGCTGCCAAAATTAAAACAAAATTTTCATTTTTTTTTTCCATGTGAGACATCAAAAAATCAAAAAAAATCAAAAAAAGTTCAACACATGTTCAGGAATGTTTTTTATACAAAAACCCTTTAAAACCAGTATTTCATTCAGTCATTCAAAAACCCTTTTTTTTAAAATTGGAAATACAAATTTAGGTAGAGACTCATTTTCAATGTCACAGGTAAAACAATAAAAAAAAAAAGCACTTGACAGAAAAACCCCCCAAAAAGAAACTTAAATAAAAGTGACAACAAGAAGTTTTAAAAAAAAATAAAAGCCACAATAAACATTTAAAAATAAATCAAAGTGTTCCCCTAATCAATAAAAAAAAGTTTCCCAAAAGTAGGGAAAACATTAATCAGGTTTTAAAAAAGGAACACCCAAAAATAAAATGCAAATCCCCGTTAAAAAATTTTAAAATTTCCCTGATGGAAAAAAAATGAGGATAGCTTTAAATTTGTTTTTGCCTGTTGATCAACAATTTCAGCCCGCACAATATGAAAAACTGGATTTTTTCCCAAAATTTAGTAAAAACCCGCCCCACAGCTGCCGTGTAATCCAGTCCCCTAAAACCGTTTGATAAAAAGCCCCATCCCAAAAAAAATCAATTTAACTGATGTACGAAAACTTAAAAAAAGCCATAAGATCTAGATTGCACCGGAAATTTTTCGGCAGTGCTCAGAATTTAAAGGGCCCGGGTTTTCCCCGGGGGATTGGCCATGGGCCCTACGAACCCGGGCCCGGGGCATCTAAAATTTGGCCCGTCTAAAGCGTGGTCCAAAACACCACTGCGCTGCGGGGAGCAAAAAAAAAAAACAATAAACAAAAAAACACTAAGCAAATGCATTGCCTCTTCTTTTTTGGTTTTAGCAAAAGCGTTCCCAAAACGGGGGAGCGTCCTTTAAACCCCCTCAATGCCCCGTGGGATAAGTCACCCTTTTTTCCAAACCTGCCCCGGTCAATAAAAATCAGCAGCACACCCAAAAGCGTAAAATGTGCACCCACGGCTTTTTTGGGGAACCCACACCTTTTCGATAGTGGTGCAACGGATCGCAGCTGACCCGTGTGCCTGCGGATCGCCCCCCATGGTTTTTAGCACCGCCAAAAAGAAACCCCGGATAAATGTGAGCATTATAGTTTTTTTCTGTTACTGTTACTTTTGGGAATTTTGTTATAATACCTGGGAAAAATTTAACAGGGGTTGCCAATTTAAAAGAAAAGGGCAGTTTCTGCTTTGTTGGGGAGCGCATCTCGGGGAAAAGCGGGGCTGGTTTTAAAAACCGTCCCCCATCGTTTGGTGAAATTTCCCGACCATGACTTTTTTTTCCCATGTTTAAATATGCCCGTCCCCATAGAAAAAAGATCAAACAAATGTGAAAATTATTGAAAAATTTGGGGATAAACGGGTGTCTTTAACCCCTAAAACACCCCCCAACAGTCATTTTTTTACTTTTTTTTGAAAATTTTCAGTGCAATAACTTTGTTGAATAAAAAAAAAAAATCCTGCTGGGTTTTTGACTTTTTTAAAAGTGTATTATTTTTATTTTTAAAAATGTTTTTTTCAAAAAATTTTCATAAAGACAAAAAAAAAAATAATTTTTACCTATTTTGGCCGTGAACGGGCATATTGACCGTTTCGGAATTTCGTGCTGTTTTATTGTTTATTTTTTTCCCCGGGTTTTTTCTATTTTTGGCCCTTTTCCCGCAGTCCCCTTATTAAATTTGGCAAGATGGAAAAGAACGACGAAAGGGAAGATAGAGAGATAGAAATAAAGAAAATGTCTGAAAGGGGCCGAAAGGGGAGACCTGACACTTTACCGAGGCCTTGGGCTACTTCAGAACTTGGACAGTGGTGGGTTTTGATGCAGGGGAACCCAAATGACAGCGCCTTTTTTGGAAAGAACATACTTCATTCTCTCAGAAAGTTTATGAGGGTTCATACGGAGGAAAAAGACTTTGGTACTAAAATATTCAGCACCTGCGGAAAATGCACAAAGCCGTGTGTAAAATTTCACGAGGAGAGGGTCAACGTGCGTTGAAATGAATAAAGGGGGGACGGGGAACGTTTTCAAACCTAGTGTTTTATTTCTTGTTATTCAGAGTTATTTGGAAAAGGGCCAACCAAAACTTAAAACCCATATCGTTACCTCATAGCATAATTCCTAAGTCATATTTCCCAAAGGGTTCCAAAAGAAAGAAAAAAACAGATTTTTTAGAAACATGTAAAAAATTTTTTTTAAATTCTAGTTTAAGTTTTTAACCCAAAAATATGTAACAAGTGGGCAAAAAAAAATTTAAAACACAAAACAATTATTAATCAGGGAGTGTTTTTAGAGTAAGGTTTGACAGATATCACAACTTGGCCAAAATATGAATTAGGAAAATTTTGCTATTTAGGCTAACGAATGTTAAATAGAATGCACTATTTTATTTTAAATTAAATTTAATATAAAAAATTTTTTTAGGTTTTAGTTTAAACTTTGGGTTTTTGGCTCTTTTGTTTTAGATCAGGTTGTTTCCCCCCTTTTTTAAAAATAATTTTTAATGTTAAAAGTGTTTTTAAAATTTTCCAGAGAAATAAGATATTTTTTTGGTTATTTTTCCCGAAATAATTTTCTTTTTAGATTTTTGAATTTAATTTAATTTTTTCAAAAAACTGGTTTTGAAATAATATTCAATAAAACCAAAGGGTTTTTATATATGGGATGATATGAATATTTATATGCCGAAGGTTTTAAATTTTTTTTAAAATATGCTTTTAGGTGTTTTTTTTTTTTTTTAAAAGACATCTAAGGGCAAAAAAATGCATTAAAACCTCAACTGGGTAATTTTTCGAAGGGGATTATTTTAAATTTGGGGGTTTTAGAGGTCAAAATGGGCCGCCTACGGGCCCTTTTTTAATTAAATCCTTTTCTGTGGGCACAGTGGTTTTTCTGTGCTGATTGATTCCCGTAACTTCCCGACCAATCAGAAGTGGGTTAGGCGGGCCCTTTAGCCAGAACAGAGCGTAGTTGTGTCTTAAAAAGTGCAGTGTATAATGATCTATTTTATAAAATAGAAACATACTGTATAAATTTTTTAAGATTTTAATATTTTTTACCCTTTTCATTAAATTTCATTATTATTACATTAATTTTTAAATATGGTGATAAAATTTCAGACAGACAGAGATAAAGCCAAGTTTCATTTTTAAAATAATTTAACCCCTAATCCCCCCACTTTTTTTTTTTTTTGTTGATCCGAAAAAAGATCCGATCCCGGTGACTCAAAAAACCCTTTTTCGATCCAAACCGTGAGTTTTTTTTTAAAATTACCTTTTTTCTACCCTGGAAAAAAAAGCACTCTGTCCCCAAAGTATGTTTGGTTCTCCAAACCCGACCACTTTAGTGAAAATTTTTTGCTGGTATTAATAATTATTATTGAGGAAGAAAACTGCCATTTCAATTTTTAAAACAAATTTTAAACTGCAGGTGCATGCAACCTTTACACCGCTGCGGCTGAAAAGGAGGATGAAATTTCCCAAATTCAGCCTGGGATTGTTACTGTCTGACTGAAAAAAACCCCATGGAAATGATATTTTACAGTTCTACAATTTTTGGGTCTAACGAAATTTTTTTAAAAAAAAAAAATCAGTTTTGGGGTTTTCAAAATCATGAAATTGAGCTTTAAAAGGTTCCAGATTTCGTTTTGCATTCACAGGCTGCTGCTTTTTCGGGGGAATGGCTCGCCCCCGCGCACACTGCGATGTTCCGCATCGTAGGCTTAATAAGGTTAATTATCACTGAAAAATTAAAAAAAACAAAAACCCCTAAAAAAAGCTCTCACTCCTTGGTCTGGGGGGGTTTGTTTTTGCACTCTTTAGAAAATTTTTGGTGTCTTTTTGCATGCCACAACCTCTGAAGGTTTAAAACCATCACATGCAGTATTTTCCCAAAACCCCCCACGTGTTTGGGGTAAAAATTTTTAAATCCAGTGAACTTGAAGTTCGGCTTCACCCTGGAAAAATTTTTTCTGAGATTCTAAAAGTTGCAGGGAAACATAAGTCCGCGTAATTTTATCCATCCACGCAGCAACAGTTTGCATCTTCATTGTTTAATATTTTGAAATATTTCCACACAAAGTGGGGGCAGCAGCGTGTAAGTGTCTCATTAAGATGGTAAGTCAAAAAATTATTGTATTAAGTACATTCCCAACAAACATGCTTGAATTTTATGGGGATTTTTTGATCAATTTAAACCCAAATTTAAAAAAAAGCTTTCCCGTGTTCTTGGGGGAAGCAAATTTATTTCAATTTTATACGAACTAACCACTAGCAAAAGGTCACGGCACTTTGGAAAGATAAACTTCGGGAAGTTGCCAAAGAAAAATGTATGCAAAAAAATCCAACCAATGTTATGGTGGTCACGAAAAAGGGTGGCCCCTTTTGGGTTTAAAAACATGTCCATATTTGGTGGTTTTTCAAATTTAGGGGTGGGAAAAGGCGTCCAAATTTTTATAAACCGGGAAAGGTTTTTTTGGGAAGGAAAACTAGGTCAACCTGACCGAAGAGGGGAAAATAAGGAAGGGCCAAGGGAGTTGGGTCCTGGGGGTCACTACACCCCCACACCCCACACACATCAGCATCCCTAGTCCCAACATCTGCAAACACAACATGACATGACCATCCTACTAGATAAAAGATACCCGGATCCGGGTGTTTTATTGCTTTTTTTGCTGTTTCCATGTTCTACTGCATTGTTTTATTTATCTGTTTAACTGGAATTAAAAAACGAAACCTGTTGGTGCACTTTTCATCTTTGTTTTTCCGCGTCCCTTTTTTTGGTCTTTTCCGATTTTTGGGTAATAAAATCATTTCCCCCCCATATAATTTGGGGGGTTTCGGCTTAGTCTTTGAAAGGGGAAACGACGGGCGGTGGGGGGACTCCGGGGGGCATCCTCTTGCGCAGGGTAAGGGGCCCCAAATAAAAAGGTAAGGTCTTTTTTAAAAATCCTTACAAATTTGGGCTCACTGAACCACCGTTTCCGGCTGGGGGGCTCCCCGGGGGTTTTTCCCCACACCTGTCAACTTTTTATGGGGAACCCCCCCACAGAAAACAAAAGAACTTTTTAGGGGGAGGAGAGCAGAGGTGAAGGGGAAACACCAAATTTCGTACAGAAAAAACTTCAAGAGTAAAAACCCAAATTAAGGGTTTTAATTTGAAATCTGATTGCGATTTTGATTTTAGTTTTGTTTCCAAAAAAGAAAAAAGCCGAATTTAAAAGCAGCTGGGAAACTAACCGGGTTGTGATACGGAAAAAAGAGAGGGGGGCGGGGAAGTTGAGAAACCCCTGAGGTTTGAATTTTTTATTTTAAAACCCAAAAGGGGTTTTAAAAACTGAAGACGAAGTGAAGTAAAAGTATCACGTTTCACCCAAAAAAGGGGGGGTGGTCTGACCGGGGTAGGACAGACGGGCCCGACTCGTTAGGAGCAGAAAGGGACCTAAAAAAGGTTTTTTAGGTTTTTAGGCCCAAAACGGGGGTTGATAGCAACGGGGGTGCTGTGTTTTTTGGAGGGCCCAGTAGAGGCTGGGAAAAATTTTGTGGAGCCAAAAGGGGGGGCGGCTGAAAGCGAAGTACGCTGAAGTTTTAAAGACTAAATTTAAAATTTAGTTTTTAATGTTTGTCGGTCCGAGGAGCCATAAACCCTGTGTTTTTTTAAGTATAAAAAAATTTGGGGAATTGTTTTAAGAGGGGCCAAGAGGGACAACAATAGGGGGTGTCTGAAAAGTGAAACAACTAACTGCCATCCATAAGTCAAAGTTTTTCAGGGAAAAGGTGAAGGGAAACCAAAAAACCGACCAGGGGAGTCCCAAAAACCCGGTGGGGCCCCGGTGACCAGGTTTTAAAGTGAAAAATGTTCAGGGAAAAAAGCGGCATGAGCCGAGGAGGGGGAAAGGGCTGTAAAACCGTGGTGAGGGCAACACCCAAAGGCCGTCCAAGTTGAAGGACAGCTGAAGGATGGTGTGTGAGGTACCATCTGAAACCATTCCCCCCCAAGGGGCCAAACAGAGACAAAGGGCAGTATAAAACTGAAAACACCATGAGAAAAAGATATGGTTGTTTGTGGGGGTAAAGTTTAAAAATAGGGGTTGGGAATCACCAAGCAACCTGGGGACGAAAAAAGACGTTTCCAAAAATCCCGGCCGGAACCCCCGAAAGTGAGGCGAGGGGACATCCAAATGGAGGGACACTGGTCCAGAGAAAAAAACTGACCATATCAAAAAAAGTTTTGATGCAAAACCCAACCCAAAAAAAATTTTCCCAACCACACTGTGTTTTAAACCCATGCCAAAAAATTTTCAGATATTGTTTATTAAAAATTTGAAAATGGGCTGACCCAAAGGGTGGTTTTGGGGGAGAAGGGATTTAAATGGGATGGGTAGGGAAATTTTGGAAAATGTGAGCCTTTTGGCAAAAATAGGGCTAAGTTTCAAAATGGGGAAATTTTAAAATTTTGTTTTTCTTTGTTGACATGTTGATCGTAAAACCCATCCTGAAGAATGGTTTTGTGAGGACAGTGGGGCAAAAAACCCGAGCACGAATTTCTGAAAATATGATGTTTTTTTTTCCCCAGCAACGGTGATGGAAATCCCCCTGATTCAGAATGGGACAACCCCGACCTATTTTGCGGGGCCCCGACTAATGGAGGGTGATGACGAGGAGGGGGGCTGTGAGAGGGGGTGTGAGGTTAAAAAGGGAAAAAAACCCCAATTTGGGTAGAAAATTCCTCTGGGGAAGAGGGCCAAAAAATTTAAACACCCACGGAGCCTACCTGCCAGGCTACAAAAAGGGGGGTTTTAGCGCACTGGCTCAAAACCCGGGGAAGAAAAAACCCAAAGATTCCTGTGGTTGTTGTTTACTCTTACCTCACTAAAGAAATTCTTTCAGGGAACGAGGACTAAAGCTGGGGGACCTGAAACCTTTTTAAAACATTCCATTTTTTTTTTCTTAGAAGTTTGTTTTATATAAGGATTGCATTCTGAGGGTACAGATAGGGGAAAAGCACTTGTTGTCTTTTGTTTTCTACTCAGAATGTTATGCTCAGCAATTGAAAAGAAATTTATATATTTCCATTTCAAAAATGATTTATTTTGGGTTTCCATGTTATTTATTGTATCGTATGTTTGGTATTTGAAACCATTGTCAAAAAACCTACTGTTTTGGAAAAGGCCCGCCCCCACGGGGGGGGGGGCGAAAGGAGGGAATTTTTTCCCCGGGTTTTAAGCCCGCCGCCAGGTTTTTGCCCCCCATCGGGGGGACGACCCGGGTGTTAAGAAAATGTTTAATGTTTCATGTGGGTTTATGTATTTTGGGGTCAAAATTTTTTTTTTTAACATATGTTATTTTTTCGACTTTATATTATTTAATTTATTCATGTTAAACTTAGAGCATGCATAGTTTTTCATTCATGTTTATCAAATGATCAGGAAAGTGAGGAATACCCGATTTTATTCACAATCCATTACAATTTCACCCATGAATACATTCCTTTCAAAACAATAGGCATGTACCCCCACACCTTAAACACAATAGTTTATGATAAAAAAACATAAAAGGGGGGGGAAATTTTGTGGGGAAACGAATTTTATGCCAAATTTAATACAACAAACCCCTAGGAAAAAGGTCAAAGGCACTTTGAGAAAGTTTAAAAATTTATCAATTGCCAAAGAAAATGATATGGGAAAAAAAAATCCAACCCAAAGTTATGGGTGGGTTTACGAACAGGGTTGGCCTTTTGGTTTTTTAGAAAATGTCCATATTAGGTGTTTTTTTGCAACTTTAGGATGGGAATAGGGCCCTCAAAAAAAAAAATTTTTAGTAAAAACCTAAGGTTTTTTGGGAAGGCAAGCTAGGGGCAACCTACCTGACCCAGGAAACCCTAAAGGGAGAACCCCCCCGGGGGATTGAACCTGAGTTTACGTACACCCCCCCCACCACACACACAGCCCTCCCCTAGTCCCCACATCTGCAAAACCCGAACAAGACATGACCCTCCTACTTGTATAAAAAAATACTGAGATACGATGTTCATTTCTGTTTGCTGTCCGAAGTTCTAAAGCATTGTTTTATTTATCTGTGAACTGGAATTAAATCGATCCCGTTGGCTGACTTTTCATCTTTGTTTTCCGCGTCCTTATTTTTGGGCTTTTCCCGAATTTTGGGGAAACATCATTTTTCCAAACCTTTTCTCAGCGGGTAGCAAATGGGGGCCCCGAAAAAAAACACCCCAAACCCCGGGAAAGAAAATTAAAACTTTAAAAATAAAACACATGCTATGATTTTGATGGGTGATTTAGTAGACCAAAAAAAAAATTAATTTTTATTTTTTAATGTAGATGGTTTTTTGCAAAGACATGATTAAGAAAAGTGGTTTTATTTTTGGGTTTAAAAAATTCTAATAAAGGAAAGTTTTGAAAATTTTGCAATATTTTTGTGCTGGGGAAAGTGTTTGGAAAAAAAGAAATCTGAAAACAGCCAAAAATTTAAAATCGGGCCCCGTCCAAAACACTCCCGCAAATTTGGAAAATTTTGGGGTCGGCCCAAAAAAAAAAGGGAATCGGTGCCCAAATCTAATAAGGGTCTTTATAAATCAAAAAAACCAGTGTTTTTTTCCGTCTTACACAAAAGGGGGACACCCCAACCTTTGTATACAAATTTACAATGAAGTGTTAAAAAATTGTCTCCAGTGATGAATCTTTTTGGCAAAGTGATAAACAGAGTCCAGGAGCTTCAGAAAATGGCAAACAGAGGTGTGAAAGTATAAAAAATCACCATAGTCTGAGACCCGTTTAAAAAAAAAATTTTTCCCCAACAAGCAACTTTTTTACAAAAACAGCAGGGAAAATCTGGTTTTTTAAAAAAAGAAAACATTTTTTTATTTGGGAAGAAAAACCCCCGCTTGGAAACATGTAATTTTAAAGGGTTTAAAATTTTCATCCCATCCAAATACCAAAGGGGACTTCTACTCTGTGAGCCTTTCAATATTTTTAACCCTTGTTGGTGGAGATGAGAGGGTCTCAAGGGTTTATATTTTTTGATCTGCTGAAAAAACATTTTAAATTTTGATTTGTTTTGCATTTTGGGAAACAGGGGGTTTTTAATTTTGAGTGCAACTTGGAGATCAGAAAAAAGCCCGTGTTTTGGGGGGAATTTATTTTAGAGTGAGCATCATTCCCAATAAAAGAACAAAATGGTTTCATCTGCAAAAGAGAATAAACAAAACCTTTACAGCTGAGGTTTATCATTGATATAAAATGTGAAAAGGAAAAGGCCCCCGGGTTGAGCCTTGACCAAAGGTTCAAAATATGTGTTCCTTTTGCAGAGACAACTGGAGCAGCAAGCTTTTAAAAAAGGGCGGGCCCCAAGTTTTTCCTCCCCACAGAAATTAAAAATCCTTTGGGAAAAGGGGAGCACGGCCCCCTTCAAACAAAAGAGAAAGGCTCCCAAAGGAAAAAAAGGGGGAGTTTCCTTTTTGTTGGGGACTGGATCAAAGTGGACAAGGTGGTCCCCGTGTTTAAATTTTATCAAAAAAGGTTACCAGCAAAAGAAAAAAAGGTTTATTAAAAGCCCGCACCAAAAACTCCTGATGGTCTGATATAAAACACAATTTGCTGTGGTGAGAGGGGGAAATGGATGGAAGACTTACGGTTCAGAGAATTTACTGCCCTTTCCCGAAATTAGCTGGATTTGAAAATGATTTTGGGGTTTGATTTTAAATAATAACAATTTAGCCTTTCTTATTGCAGATGGACATTTTTTTCTTAAACTGTCCCGAAAATAAGGGAAGTGACCAGGGTCCCCAGGCGTCTGGCCAGAGGGCCAGACTTTATTTTCCCGTCTTTTAAACCCCAAAAAATAAAAATTTTTGATGACAACCAGAGGCTTTATGTTTTTGTATTCTATATTTTTTAAAAAAATGCATGTTTATTAACGGGGGCCGGGGGCCCCGTAAACTTTAGTTGGTAGAGCGTCCCACCATGAAAGGAGGGGTGTTCGTCCCCTGCAACATGCTTTGGGTTTAAAATCCTGCCCCAGCTCTTTTCTGTGTGTCAAACCCCCTCCTCTCCCCTTTCCCCGTCTGCCCCTTCAGCTGTCCCCGTCCAAAAAAGACAAAAAAACCAAAACACCAAATTTAAAAAAAAAAGGTGCTTTTTTTTTAACTGTTTTGGGGTTTTAAATGCACAGAAAAAAGCAGAAGTGCTGGGGCAGCTGTTTTTTGGTGAAGTTCAGGACTTGATTTGATTAATTTTTATTTCAAAAAGTCTGATTTATTTCATATTGATCATTTTGAAATTGTCCAGAAAACATCTGTGTGTATTTTTCATCAAATGACACATGATTGTTTGAATCAGAAGAAACAGAAGAGAATGAAAGTGAAAGTAACAACATGTCTGATTTGATGATTATTCCAGACTGGTCTGAGATCAGCAGCATGTTATTAATGTGTATTGACATGAATAGGTGTGTGAATGTTGTGCTGACATTTGGATGATGTGTGTAGAAGGCTGACATTATGATGATCCACAATAACACAATGACAAAGTCACTCTGCTCATTTTAGAGAAAAGTTCATTGATTAGGACATAGTAATGTTGATCTGCACATTTAAAACCTCAACACATCTGATTGGATTATAAATGGATTTTTATCTTCATCATTTATTCTTTATTCAGATTGATGGGCTGCAGGTTGTCAAAGATCAGCTGTGCTTCTCTGGTCTCAGCTCTGAAGTCCAGCCCCTCCCATCTGACAGAACTGGACCTGAGTGAGAACAAGGTGAAGGATTCAGGAGTGAAGCTTCTGTCAGCTGGACTGGAGAGTCCACACTGTGGACTGAAGACTCTGAGGTCAGTTCATGTATTTTGCTCTTGTACAGTGTATATCTACCAAAATGAAATCCGCAAGAGAAGTTTTAAATGTCCTTCAGTTCTCTTGTTTTCTGGGTTTGTTTCAGCACAAATCACAACAGCTTAATTTAATTCATCATTTTTATCTTCATCATTTATTCTTTATTCAGATTGAGGGGCTGCAGGTTGTCAGAGATCAGCTGTGCTTCTCTGGTCTCAGCTCTGAAGTCCAACCCCTCCCATCTGACAGAACTGGACTTGAGAGGAAACGACCTGAAGGATTCAGATGTGAAGCTGCTGTGTGATCTTGTGGAGAGTCCACACTGTCGACTGGAGACTGTGAGGTCAGTAGAGGGGCGGAGTCAGTCCATGCTGGTTTCATGAGTATTGAAGTAAACACAGTTTGAATCAAAGTAAAGATCCAGTATTTCCTGTTTTCCTCAGTGAAGCTGTGAGAGAACGGTGACAGGCTTCAGGATCTCAAAGTG
>JAWZSL010000259.1:0-29605 GCA_034769285.1 Lutjanus argentimaculatus | reverse complement strand
TCAGCTGCATGTACGGTAAAGGTTCTTACTTTGCTGTGGACCCATCTACTCGGCGCGGGGCAAACGCCACACCCGACGCCAGCGGACACAAGCGCATGTACCTGGCCAGGGTCCTGGTCGGAGACTACACCCGGGGACAAGGAAACATGATCACCCCCCGGCCAAAGGTTCTGGGAGCGCTGCAGATCTGTACGACAGCGTTGTTGATAACACCTCCAACCCCACCATGTTTATCGTCTTCAGTGACATGCAGGCGTACCCAGAATACCTGATCACATTCACCTGAGCAGCAACACTCTGATCAAAATGTTCCTCTGTTTAAATCCAGTTTAAAAAGTTAAAACATCAAATATAAAACATGTCAGTGCCTTTTTCTTGATGATTAAAGTCAGTAAAAACAAAGCATGAACATCAATTTTTTAAAAAAACTCATTATTGTCCTTCATCTGTGTTTCTTTGTTTTGCTTTGGAATATATTATACAATATGAAATACTGCTTATTAAAGGAACACTGCCACAATTTTCTTCTCAGCTGTTTCCATATTATTATTGAGAGTCAGATAAGATTGGTGAGAGTTTTCAAATGTAAAAAAACATCAAATGTCTCCATACTGCTCGTCTGGTGTTAATCCAAGTCTCCTAAAGTCATGACATGTTTACACACAGTCACACACACACACACACACACACAGTTGAGACAGTGTGCACGTGAACGTGGCTCCAGGCTGAAGATCTACAGTGAAGATTCAGGATAAAAACATGGTGGAAATAACTTTTTATTACTCAACTTGACATGTTGGAGCTTCAGGAGACTTGGATTACAGCAGACGAGCAGTTTGGAGGAGTTTTTATGTTTTTGAGTCTTTCACTTATTTAAATTCATGATTTCTTTTTGTCTCCTCAAATGTTTTTTGCTGTGTGTCTGTCCTATATTCTATTAGAATATGTTCTTTTCTATGTAAAATGTAACCTTTGGCAGTGGAAATAATTATTTGGATCATTGTGTTTGGTGAATATATTCATGTACTTTAACAATATCTCAGACAATAAGAGAATAATAAATGTTCAGAGTGTTTCAGATCGAGTTCAGTCGTGTCTGACTGCTTCAAAACAGAATCAGATCATATGACGCAGTTGTTCTCCATGTGGGGTCAAAGTTGGGTTCTTACAAATTATTGTATAGTTTTGAATGATTTGTTTAATTTAGTAAACGTTCTGAGATGTTCTGCTGCCTGTGTGTGTGTGTGTGTGTGTAGTACTTTAACAAAATGAGCTCTGTTTTCAAAAACCTGCTGAATCAAACATGAAAAACTGTAACGTGCTTTGACAACATGGTAGTCAATGAAGTCAATGAACTGACTTGAAGTGAATTAAGCAGCATCATGAACAGCAGCAGAGTGCAACACAATAAACAAAATAACTCAGTGTCTGCTCTCCAGAGACTGAGTGAACCAAATGCTTACTGCCTTAAAGCCTTTTATCACATTATTCACTACAACTCCAACACAACTGTCATCACTGACACACAACAACTCAGAACTGTTCAAACTTGTGTTTAATGATGTGTATAAACCACAGGACTGGAATGTGGATCTGTGACTGGTCCAACATCAACCAGTGAGTCATCTGATGGTTTCTTCCAGCACACTTCGTTTCTCAAGAACAACAACAAAAACAGGGAAAACAGAGTCCGCACAGAAGATACGAACATTCAGTTGTGCTCATAAGTTTACATACCTTGGCAGAATTTATGATTTCTTTCACTCATGGTTAGTGGTCGGGTGAAGCCATTTATTATCAAACAACTGTGTTTCCTCTTTTTAAATCATAATGACAACAGAAACTACCCAAATGACCCTGATCAAAAGTTTACATACCCCAGTTCTTAATACCGTGTATTGCTCCTTTAACATCAATGACAGCTTCAAGTCTTTTGTGGTAGTTGTGGATGAGGCTCTTTATTTTCTCAGATGGTAAAGCTGCCCATTCTTCTTGGCAAAAAGCCTCCAGTTCCTGTAAATTCTTGGGCTGTCTTGCATGAACTGCACGTTTGAGATCTCCCCAGAGTGGCTCAATGATATTGAGGTCAGGAGACTGAGACGGCCACTCCAGAACCTTCACTTTATTCTGCTGTAGCCAATGACAGGTCCACTTGGCCTTGTGTTTTGGATCGTTGTCATGTTGGAACGTCCAAGTACGTCCCATGCGCAGCTTCTGGGCTGATGAGTGCAAATTTTCCTCCAGTATTTTCTGATAACATGCTGCATTCATCTTGCCATCAATTTTGACCAAGTTTCCCGTTCCTTTGTAGCTCGCACATCCCCAAAACATCAGCGATCCACCTCTGTGTTTCACAGTAGGAATGGTGTACCTTTCATCATAGGCCTTGTTGACTCCTCTCCAAATGTAACGTTTATGGTTGTGGCCAAAAAGTTCAATTTTGGTCTCATCACTCCAAATGACTTTGTTCCAGAAGTTTTGAGGCTTGTCTCTGTGCTGTTTGGCGTATTGTAAGTGGGATGCTTTGTGGCATTTGTGTAGTAATGGCTTTCTTCTGGCGACTCGACCATGCAGCCCATTTTTCTTCAAGTGCCTCCTTATTGTGCATCTTGAAACAGCCACACCACTTTTTTTCAGAGAGTCCTGTATTTCAGCTGAAGTTAATTGTGGGTTTTTCTTTGCATCCCAAACAATTTTCCTGGCAGCTGTGGCTGAAAGTTTTGTTGGTCTACCTGACCGTGGTTTGGTTTCAACAGAATCCCTCATCTTCACTTCTTAATTAGAGTTTGAACACTGCTGATTGGCATTCTCAATTCCTTGGATATCTTCTTATATCCCTTTCCTGTTTTATACGGTTCAATTACCTTTTCCCGCAGATCCTTTGACAATTCTTTTGCTTTCCCCATGACTCAGAATCCAGAAACATCAGTGCAGCACTGGATGAAAGATGCAAGGGTCTGTCAGGAGCCCAGAAACTCACTGACCTTTTATACACACACACTGATTACAAGCAAACAGATCACAGGTGAGGATGGTTACCTTTAGTAGCCATTCAAACCCGTTTGTGTCAACTTGTGTGCATGTTATCAGGCCAAAATCTCCAGGGTATGTAAACTTTTGATCAGGGTCATTTGGGTAGTTTCTGTTGTCATTATGATTTAAAAAGAGTAAACACAGTTGTTTGACAATAAATGGCTTCACCCAACCACTAACCATGAGTGAAAGAAAAGTTTTTGTGTTATCATTCATATTCTCTGAAAAATGGCCAAAACATCATAAATTCTGCCAGGGTATGTAAACTTATGAGCACAACTGTATATTCCTATACAGGTACCATCATGTGACACAGAGGCATCACAGTCATATATTTTCTTGAAAATGCAAAATGTTTTTATAATAAACAATGTTTTTGTGTAGCCACGTGGCCTGATCACTGTCATCCTTTTGATGTGTAAAGACAATAAAATCATTTTGAGGTCATTTTATTTTGCCAGAAGATTCAGAGGTTTATTGAAAACAGTTTGAAGTTTTGCTTTTGAGTTTAAGTTTTGAAAAAAATGGTAGAAAGTTTCAGTCAGAATCAGAAATACTTTATTTATCCCTGAGGGGAAATCGTTGAAAAAATATGTCTTTGTGAAATTGTGAAAAGGTGTAAAAGGAACGCGGGACTAGAGGCCTGTTCAAACATGCTGAGTGATTTTTGTTGTGTTTATGTTGTTAAAAAAGCTGCTCAGTGTTTAAGCTGTGTACTGGGAATAAATGTTTTAGTTTTTATTTCTTTAGACAAGAGGTTTTTAATATGATTATGAGCTTTTCATGTGTTCTGTTTATTCTTCCAAGTAAACTGCCTGTATAAGAGTTCACATGTAATCAAGTACTGAGGTTTCCTGTGAAACAAAGTGCTGCTGTTGCACAGGCGCTGCATAGAAAAACAGGACTGATGACTGTCAACAAGTTCTGGAGTTTCCAGTGAAATGTTGCATTATTTCATGAAGGACTCTGAAGTTGAGCCAAAATCAGCGATCACCCATCAACTCTTTCAATCTCGGAAGAAGTTTGCAACAAAAACAACCTGCTGGTCAAAGGTAATATACGAGGAAACACCACAACAATATTTTTCTTTATGCATATTTGTGAATAAACTCTGGTGTGTTTTTTATAACATTTTATCAAGTCATGAAAAATTTTGGAGCCAAGCTTCTTTGTGCTAAACTCAGAATCTGTGAACTGGCTGTCACAGCTGAAATATGTCTGTCAGTATGGGTAATAATAAGAAGATAAAAATAAGGATTTAAAAAAATAAGGTAATCACTTAATGTTATTTAATTGGATCTGATTAAACAAAGTTGGAGGATATATTCGACAACAACTGGGTACCACAGGTACACATGAATATACACACATACATGTACAGTACATGCACACATATCTCACATATCTCATTAACAGGATCCTTCCATTTAAATTCTTCATCTTTTCACCAGCTCCTTGTAATTTCTTTAATCATTTCTACTTGGTTATTAAAAACGAGAGAGAATCTTTCCTGTTGATCTCTGATATTTCTCCAAGTAATAAGACTGTTCGGTTTTTATTTGTAGAAATAACAAAGATATTATCTCTGTGTGTTTTAGAATTGATTTTAAGATTTTTTAAGATTTTACTCATCACTTTTAAAGTCCCCCTCGGTCTGGCCCCAGTGTTGACCCCTTATGAGCCAGTACACAGCCTTAGATCCTCGGGCGGGACCTTTCTAGTGGGTCCCTCCTGATGGGGTCCCTTTGGTGGGTCCCTCATGATGGGGCCTCCTGATGGGGTCCCTCCTGGTGGGGCCCTCCTGATGGGGTCCCTCCTGGTGGGGCCCTCATGATGGGTCCCTCCTGGTTGTTCCAAAGTCGAGTCTTAAATCTAAAGGTGACCTTGTTTTCTCCATCAGGACCTCTTGTCTTTGGAACATCCTGCCTGAGGAGATCAGGCTGCAGAATCATTAGTTTTACTTACTTCTGTTGTTATTTTGCTCCTTTTCTTTGTCTGTCAAAACACTTTGAAACTTTTTTATAAAGGTGCTATATGAATAAAGCTATTATTCCCTTTAGTCATCTTTCCAACCACATGCAGGAGCCAAATATTAGGTTTTTAGACTTAATTTAAGCAAACGAGTTGCATTTACAAACCCTCGGGTCTCTTTGCTTCACTTTAAGGCCTGTCCTCTATGCTTGAGTCAACTGGTTCTCAGCAGCCTCGACTTTCAGCTCACTCAAATGCACAAGTTCCTTTTTTGTCTCTTAATCAGTCTGCAGATGGCTTGAAGGTTATTTTTGGAGAAATTTAGGTCTCACTCCAGTGATTCCCAAACTTTTTCCAGTATGCCCCCCTTTCCGAAGCCAACAAAAGTTCAAGCCCCACCCACAAAATTTTCAGTCAATTGTTAACAATAATTGGGGATGGAACAGATTAAAAAAAAGAGTTCAAAAGTAAAATTTTAGCAAAATAAAGTTCAGGATAGAAACAGCAAACTCATGTGTTTATTCCTCCTACATAGATCATATTCATTCAGCTTTGTTTCACTCTTTTTTCTCCCCTGGTCTTTCGCGCCCCCCTTGCAGTGACTCTGCACCCCCCCCCCCCCCCCCCACCTCAATCACAAGGTAACTTGGTAACTCAGAGTTCATTAGATTGGTAATTATAATATAATTACTGTTCTGGAAATTGTAATCCATTACACTATTTATTACTGGATAAAGTGATAATATGACAGTAATATGTTACTGCCCAACACTGTATATTATATAGATATCTCATCATGACTGTCGTTTCTTTTCTGAGGTTTGGCACCAAACACAGTGGAGACAGAAGTGACAGTTGGTGTCAGTTTTCATGCTCAGTTTCAAATAAACAGTCTCAGCGTCACCATGCAGGAAAAACAAGAACAGAAAATTAAGAAGGAGGGACCAAAGCAACAAGTTTACTAATGTTCAGCTCCGTGCTTTATAACCGTCAAATGATGAAAAGTTATCAAGTGGAATAACAGAAGGTCGTTATTGGACACAGCTTTGTTCTGCATTATACTTTTTAAATGACATAAATTTCTGTCTAAATGTCAGAGAGTCTGCAGTGTCAGTTTCTTTTTTAGATGTGATCTAAACTGCAAAGGACGTGGATTAAATTTGATTTTGGGTAAGTAAAACAGAAGAACTTGTTAAAACAGGTGTGATGCTGTCTCACTGTGTCCCGTGGTTTTTACACAGGATTTTACTGTACACTCAGTGTTTTACACACTATGTATGTAGCATATGTAGTTTGTAGTTTGGTCAAATATACTGTGATATTTTCTCATTTTACCACCTCAGCTGCTTCCTGGAATCACACATGCAGTTAAAAAAATACTCCTCATATCTTTCAGTAAATTCCATCACAGTCTTCTCTACATATATCATACAGACATGGATGTACAGTGAAATTTGATTGATTGAATTTGACTCTTTTTTTACAGTGTGATGGCAGGTCAGAGTTGGAGGAAAATGTGGCTTCTGATCTTCTTCTGCCTCCTTGGCCTCACAGAACAATTTGGTAAGAAATATTTTACAGATCCAGCTCCCTGCGATGTCTGTAAAATTGTGACCCTCTCAATTCAGTCCTGTTTGATTTGACCATACCCATGGTTATAAAGGTGATATTACACCTCTGAGTGGGTGGAAACACAACAAAGTCTGGATGACTGAGGCACAAACAAGCCCCCAGGCTGTTTACCAGAAGTGCTTTTCACTGAAAAAAATAAATTAATACTGCATTTCTGAATTTTCAAAATACAAGGAACTTTTATATTTTGTTGATTTTGGAGGCTCCTGTGGGCAGTAGGTGGTAGAGTTTCTAGTTTAAAAAGACAAATTTGTTTGTCATTGTTGTTTGTTTAATAAAGAAGTCAGTCACTTACTCCTGCCACTACATGTTGGTCATTTTTGACTCGTTTTGACACGTAATACAGGCGTTTTGATTCTAAACAAACCTGATGTTACACCTTGGAGTGTTTTTGAAGGAGACTTGCATTTTTGATTTTTTGCTGAGATTGTCTGACCCATGCAGTGAGCCCTTCATCTGAAGAAAAAACATAAAAATTAACTTCTCACTTCGCTCATCTCATTTTTTTTAAGGATCTCAGATCCATGTGGATCCATTCCAAATTAAAGCAATAAATACCTGGCTGGACACACCTTCAGTTACACCATGACGTTCTTTAGAAAACACGTTATCCCATCCAATCAGGATTCAGGATCTGCCTTTCTCTGATATCAAACAAAAAAGTGACAGAATCACATATGGGTCTTATTCTAACACACTAATTATATGGTGCACAACAGGAAAACATATTTCTTTAGATTGTAAATATCATGAATTATCACCTGTTTGGCACAATGATGCACTTTTGTCTTGATGTGCACCTTTCTTTTTTCCACAGTGGTCTAAACAAGGGATATATATGTTAGGTGATGTTTTTAATCATTCATAATTCATAATCAATCATCAGGAACTCCACACATCACTTAAAACATGGAGTATCTTGGGATGCACCTTTACCCCAACACCCCTTGGTTTTACAACAAACTCTCCTCTTGTGACACCAAAACACTTCCAGTATTCACAAGTTGGGAGAAAGACTTGTTTGTAATTGGTCTGGAGTCATCATCACAGTCTGGAACATCATCTAAAACCTGGCTCATCAATTAAGCCACTATAAATTTGTGCACAAATTGTATTTATGCCTGAGCATGAGATTTAAATAAAAATTGACTTATGCACTCAGTTAAAGACTATTTACACACTCCAACATCTAGAAGTCAGAGCATAATGAAGACTGATCACGTGCATTATGGAATATATAACATTTGTTTGACAGAGGTGAGAGATGATGAGTGGGAGGAGCTCAGGCCCGACATCGCTGCACTGCACCACCTCAGAGGACTTCATGAACACATGTTTCATGAAAGGCTCAAGAACTCAAACCAAAGGTATCTGGATAAATATTTTAATAAATGTCCAATATAATATGAAATATGTGTGGTTTTTTTTATCAAGAGAAAAGAAATATGCATTAAAAAGATAGCAAGGACTTAATTTCTAGTGTTGTGTCGTTCGCGAACGATTCGTTCAAAAGAACAAATCTTTTAAGTGAACGTACTGAACCGAATCACTTCCTCAAGTGATTTGTTCATTTCCCAGTTCAGTTGAGCTGTCAGCAGCGCAGCTGCCACAGCACGCAACAGCACCGCGCGCGCCGATTGCGCCGCGTCGCCGATGCCTGAATCACTCGGTGAACGAATCACTCAGTGCGTCTACTCAGTGCCTTTGCCTCTACTCTCTGTTCTCTGCTCATCTTATTTTAGTGCAGCTTTGGTGAGAATATTTTCCTTCAAACAAAACCACTGCACTGAACCCACTGAACAGATGGGCCAACTCTCTTTAGCGCATCAGAGTTCTGCCCTCTAGAGGAAACAGGCAGGAACTTCTCAGAGAGAAAATATTGGCTCATACCAAAATAAAAGTTTGATCTGATCACTTCAGCTTTAAAAAGCAGAATAATGACAAATATGATCAAATCCTCAGTCTGATAATGATGTCAAATCAAATCACCTTTTACTGTTATAATTTACATTATTGTTATTATCATTTATTATCATGTATTTATTTACATTTATTATTATATTAAAGTATGTTTGTGATGTTCCAACTAACTTTTAAAATCTAATTATTTCAGTGGTTTTGGGAATGTTTCTGAGCATTTGAAGCAACTAATATTTATATTCTAATAAAGTAACATTTTAAATATAAAAGACAAAATGCAACAGAAAATCGTGCGTCCGTGCACTCCACCTGTTTTCAAATGTTTCGACCTATTTTTCAACCAGTGATCAATCTGGCAATAATCTTACCACTAATCGATCAGTTATTTGGTCTATAAAATGTCAGAAAATGTTGAGTCTGAGAGTTCTGACTCTGTGCTCTTATTTTAACATTAATTCTACAATGTTGTTATATATAGTAGTAGAATGCACATAGTTGACGTATTTCTTCATTTTCTTGCAGATGTTTGACACAGTTACTGAAGTTATGCTGGTTGCTGTGGTTTCATGGCAGCTTTTTGCAGTTACTGTCATTTTCAAATAAATAAAACACTTTAACGTCACAAAAATGATTAAAACTAATGTTTGACAAAAAGAGTGAGGCAACTGTAGCTGCAGTTCATCACCAAGATATTTTTAAAACATTCTGAAAAGTTATGACTGATGTTGTGAAGGAACAATTGGTTAATTCATTGATTTTGTTGATCAAATGTTGGCAAATATGTTTTTAAAAAAATTGATTGTTGTTTAATTGATATATAAGTAATTTCCTGAGTACAAGGCTACCAGCCTCTCAAAAACAAGAATTTGACCATTTTCCTTGTCTTAAAGGGATAGTTCAACCAAAAATTCAGTCCTTATCTCCTCACCCTCATGCTGATTGAAGGTCAGGTTTAGTTTTTTAGTTCACAAAACTCTGCTGGAGTTTCACAGGAAAACAGTGTTGTAGAATCTCACAAACAATGGAAGTGAGTGGCGACCAGTTTTCAAACGCAAAAAAAACAACTAGAAGAACATAAAGCACCTCCATGCTGCTCGTCTGCTGTAATTCAAGTCTCCTAAAACCCTGACATGCTGTTTGCACACCATCACACCGTCACACCACACAGTTCAGACAGTGTGCACGTGAACGTGGCTCCAAGCTGAAGATCTACAGTGAAGTATCAGGATAAAAACATGGTGGAAATAACATTTTAGCTTTATGTCACAGCTCTGCAGGCCCAGTTTCACTCGATCAGTTTCCCAGCTGTCCCAGTACTTTTCCATTCAGCTCCACTCTGCCTGTCAGCCACTCCCACCTTATCAACCCAGCTCCACCCACCTGAGCACACAGCTGCAGCTCATCAGTAATCAGGTCACTATATAAGCCTCTCCAGTTCACTCACTCTTTGTCAGATTGTTCTTCAATCAATGCTTCATCTGTACCGCAGAAAATCGACACAGCCTTCTGTCCCTGACCATGAGCTCTGCCTCAGTGCTCCTGGTTCCTGTCTGCCTGTCTGTCTGGAGTGTATCTACTCACCTCTCCACTGGATCTCAGACTCTCTGCTGGCCTTGACTCACTTTCTGTCTGCTCCTGATTGTTTGCTTGGACTCTGTGCTCACCTGGTTTTCAACCTGCTGCCTCCTTGACTACACCTCCTGCCTGATCCCCTGGTGCCATCACCTACCAAAGAGCTGATCTGTCTAATTACTTCCCTGATCATAGCATTTTCTGCCAAACCCCAAATAAAGATCATTACCAATGATTCCTGTACTGTGTGCTGCATTTGGGTCCAAAACATACTTGTTACACTTTAAGAGACTTGGATTACAGCAGATGAGCAGCATGGAGACATTTTATGTTTTTATTCTGTTCTGTTCTGTTTTGTGTGTTGTTTTAAAACTGGTCACCATTCACTTCCATTGTTTGGGAGATTCTGTAACACTGTTTTCTTGTGAAACTCCAGCAGAGTTTTGTGCACTAAAAAAAACTAAACCCCACCTTCAATCAGAATTAGGATGAGGAGATAATGACTGAATTTACATTTTTGGGTGAACTATCCCTTTAAAATTTTAATTAATTGGACAATTAGTGGGCCAAGACAAGATATTTCATGATATCTGCTTCCAACTGTGAGAAATTCCGATGATTTTTGAAGTGTTTTTTTAAAATATTTATCAATTGATAAAGTGCAGACAACAAAATTGCCTAATAAGTAAAGTAAATATAGAACAGCACTGACCCTAGTCAGGATTTGTCCTGGTATGTACTCTTCATATGTGTGCTCTTTTCTTTCTTTTTGGGGGTAATGTACCCACAAACTTGAGTCATGTTAACTTTTTAAGTGTCTTGTGTGTCCCTTTATTATTCAACAACATAAACATGTTAATCATCTTTCAGGGTGGACTTTCACAAGAACCCAATGAGTTTGCAGGATGATTTGCAGGAGTGTGGGAATTTCACAGCTTGCATCATTCAGATGGAAAAGGTTGGTGGAGGTTTTTTTTTTTAAGAAAAAGAACTGAACTCTGTTTTATTGAAATCCACATTAGTCAATGTTAAATTCAAACTAGTTCAACAATATATTTTCTTTGTGATATACAGAGCAGAGTCTAAGTTTAAGTATATATAAGTATAATTATAGGGAGAAATGTTTTGTTGGTGTTTTTTCTGTCTGTATCATTTTTTCCTTCTAATACGCTAAACTCCTCCAACTATCAACACATCTCACTCTATTTATTAATTATCAGATGTAGATCAAGACTTTCGCTCGCTGCTGCCACCCAGAGGTTGACGATGTGTAAACCAGCAGCATTCAGTTGAATGCTTGAGGGCGCAGCTTCTGTGTGCCCCACCAAGCCCCTTCTCTTGTATTGAGAGGATCGATGTACAACTTATAGCGAAAGTAAATGGGCGAAAAATTGAGCCCAAGCCAGAAACACATGACCTATCCCGTAACTTTGGACATCGTAAAACATTTTTAACAGCACATTTAAGTGCAGATTATACATTTTATTCACTAAGTACGCAATACTGTCGTTGCTCATCTAAAGAAATATACAGTATATATTTTAAAGTAATTGAGTCTTTTTCACTGAAATTTTGGGATGTTGGGAGAGGTGGGGCGGCGCCCTAACGCCCTCTATTGACCAGCCACCACTGGTAGTATGTATGAAAAATATCTGAAAAGGGGATTTGGTGGGCTTAAAGTGATGTTCCACTCCTCAAGAACAATCCACTCAGTATGTCCTCACCTCTATGCTGATGTGAGGATGGGTGAAGATCTTCAGTTCACAAAACACAGGCTATAGTTGACATTTTGGCTAAAAACATGGTGTAAATGGCGTCTTTTGTGGTTAAATTTTAATGTCGCGGCTCGCGGACACTTGGATTTGTGTTTTGTATTCTTTTTTGACATTTTATCCGTGGTCACCATTCACTTTAATTAGCTGCAAGGCTGTTTTCTGCTCCAGGATTGTTTTGTGAACTGAAGATCTTCACCCATCCTCACATCAGCATAGAGGTGAGGACATACTGAGTGGACTATACTTGAATGATGGAATATTGCTTTTAATATGAACATTCACCCAATATCAAGATATGTATAGGTTATCTGTTGATCTTGACCTGATTATCTGCTGTGTGTTCATGTTATTTTTTATTCTAAATTCTTTTCCAGGACTTTGAGAGCTTCCTGGCAGCTATTGATGAACAGAAGGTGCACGATTGGCTGCTGACTGCTTCAGAGATCTCTCACAGCTACAGCCAAAAACTTCTGGTCATGACTGACGAAGAAAAGTCAACAAATGTCCAACAGGAGTACAGCCTGGATCCTCGTTACTCAGTAATCATCAGCAGAGACTGCCTGTACAATGTCTCATGTGTACCAGAGACAGACAGCTACACTGTAGTGAAGATATTTGGACATGTTTCAGAAGATGGACGAAGCCTGTCTGGCCTTTCTGGATCGTCACTTGCAGAGCTGATGTTGGAATCACAGCTGGAGGCTGTACCGGTGTTCTCCTTCGATGGAAACACAACCACAGACTTCCAACAAAACTTCATGCGGGTTTTTACAGTCCGCGGCTCCAAAGTGGTCTTAGAAACAAACCAGGAGAACCACCAGATTTACCAGGTCATGGACCAACCTGACTCAGTTTCTTCCTACCAAAGTCGTCCACAAAGACCAGTAGATCACACCACCCAGTATGACCACCAGCAGATCCTCATCATGGAGAATGATCCTATCGTCAGAACAGCTGCTGCTTATCTTTATGAGAAGCATCCAACAGTTAGCTCTGTCTACGTTCTCGATGAAAACAAAAAACCAAAACTGCATCATGGTGAGTCGGTGCCTCTGTCAGAGGACAGCAGACTGGTGCTGGTCGGCCATGGCAGGAGAGAAAACTCTGGAGAGATGAAACTGGCAGGATACACGGCACAGGAAGTTTCCAAAATCATTCAACAAACCTCCAGGGTTGCTGATAAAATTAAAACTACAAGTGTGGTGGCCTGTGAGGTCGGATCAGATAAAGTGTTCGTTGAAACCCTGCTGAGGGAGCTCCATGAGACTGCCGGCATCGAGACAGAGCTTCACCTCAGAGATGCTTTGCTCCAGGTCAGACACACAGGAGAGAAAATCACCCAGGAGATCTCTAGAGGAGGGCAGCAGTGGCAACATAAAGATGAGAGCAAGAAAGTGGTAGCAACCCTCGATAGGAACGGAGACGTAGTTATTAGAAGTGAGCCTGGCAGCAGAGGAGAGGCAGTTTTTACTGATGAAAGAAACATTCTAATGCCCGAACGTTCAGAAAATTACTTTCTGAAGTACAGAGACAGCTGGCCAGAGGAGCCACAGAGATTTATTGACCCAAATGTTTTTAAGAAGTTTGACCAATATGAAATTGATGAAATACATAATGCTTGTGATGAACTTGAAGCTCTGTCCTGGGGATTCTTTCATGAAAAACTTCCCCTTCCAGAAAAAATGAACATCCAAAACCTGCAGCAAATAGAAGACCGTTATTTGATAGGAGAAAAAACAGATAACAATATGAGGTGGATAGAAGGTGATCAGGAACTAGAGAAAGTTCTCTCCAGATGCTATGAGATCAAATCAGGGAAAGATGTCAGAAGTATCATCCGTCACTACGCAAAGACTGGAGAAAAGGAGCCCATATATCTGATGGTCAATGGCTGGATATATGAAGTTAATCATCAAAATCTGTATGTGTATCCAGTTGGAAAAAGACTCGACAACAATCAAATAGGAGATGAGACAAAAATTAAGGAAGTTAAAGACTCTATTGAAGCCCAGATAGGCAAAGAAAAATACCCAGACATGCAAAAACAAATTTCTTGATAAAAATATACCTAACTCAAGAGAACTCTATGCTCAGTATGTGAAAGATATTTTTCATGGAGAGCCGATACCTTGTGAAAACATACGCATTGAGGCCTGGCGCACCACATATTTCACTGCATCAGTTATATGTGAATCTGCAAGAAACTTCCGGACATTTCCTCTGATTCTTATGGCTCTGGATATGACTGAAAGCTCAGACAACAATATTAAAGAGAAAGGATGGAAATTTCTTTTTGAAGAGCATTCAATGGCAAGAGGAGGTAGTTGGATTGACCCAAGCAGGAGAGGATTTCATGGCTCAGCAACACCTGAAGGTTCTAGCAAATTACTAAACCCCAACCGTTCAACTAAGGGGCAATTAATGAACAAACTTAAAATGGTCCTAGAAAAAGAAATTGATCTCTTCAATTCATGGATCAGAGAAAAAGGAAACAATGTTCAATCTCAAATGTTGGAGATCGCAAAAGAATACAAGATAACTGAGAGTAATTCAGATCCAGAAACCATTATCAACGATTACAAAACTTTCAAAGCAAAAATAGAAGATAGGGCTGAACCTTCAGTATCTGGCACATTAGGAGGCTACAATGACGGCCACGTAACATCACAAGACCTAAAATCTTCCTCAGAGTTGGAGAATTCCTTCAGACTTGAATCATATTTCTCCAGGACAAGAACTTTAACTGCTGAAGAAATCCACCAACAGATGAAGGCAGAGTTTGGTGAAAATGTGGCGGGACTGCACCTCCAGGAGGGCAGAGTGGAGAATGGTCAGATCATTTGTAATGTTGTGTCTGAGGGGACTGATGCTGAACCTGTTGAGTTTAGGGTTGAATTATCTCCAGAGACTCAGCACTACAATGAACAGATGTTGACCAGCATTGACACAGCAGTTCGTGACCTGGAGAGTTTTAGTGCCGACTCTTCTCATCAAGTCAGCAAGTATGCAGAACACGCTGGGACTACTGTGGGGACACTGGGTTTCATGTTGGGGATGAAAGGAGCTGTTCATGCTTTTGAACAGGGTGACATCACAGATGGAGTTGTGGGATCTTTGCAGACAGCTCATGGAGTGACAGCTATGGCCACATCTGTTATTGCAAAACAAACTCTGTCCTCAGAGGCAAGAATAGCCAGAGCTGCAACAGCAGTTATGGAAAGTCCTGTGATGAAGGGTACTATGAAGGTTATACCAGTAGTGGGAATTGGATTTGGGATATACGGTGCTGTTGAAGATTTTAAGAGAGGTGACGCGCTGGGATACACTGATGGTGCCTTAGATGTTGGTATGTTTGCTTTGGATGTTGTTGAAATTGCTCAGCCTGAACTGGCTCCGATTGTGATGCCTATAAACGTGGCTCTGTCAGTGATCCGGATGGCCATTGATGATATTTATATGGGCATACAGAATGAACTAAATAGCCTTCCTAAGGATGCTAACCCTTTAGAGAAAATGGTCGCCGTTCTTCGTGGATTTGGGAAGGGGCTTTTACATTTTGTAATTCATGTGGCAAGTTTCTTTTACGATTGGCGTTATGATGAAATTGAGGAGGGACGCAGACTTGTTGCACAGATATCAGACTATCACAAATATTACACAGTCACAAAGGAACAGGGTGGGATGAGTGCCATTGATTTTAGTGGTGGTGACTCCTCCTGGAATGGAGGAGGAATTGACTTCTGCCTTGCTGACCAGGGTCAGTCTCAGCTCTGCATGGACTATTTTGTATCAAGTGATGAGAGGTCTAGAAAGAGGTGTTGGGATATTGACACAGATGGAAGCCAAGATATTATTCTTGGTCTGGGAGAGTCTCATGAATTAGAGCATCAGACTCTACAGAAGAAAGTGCTCCTGTTCATACCAGCCGGCTCTGTGACAGTGGTGTCTGGTTATGAAGCTTTATCATATTCAAGATATGGTAAATACACAGGAAATAAAGAGTCTAATCGTTTTTTTGCAATTCAGACAGCACAGAATGAACACATGATTGAAGTCATGTTAAGTTACTATTACACACTTCATGGTGAACCAGGTGATGACACGTTCTTCCTCGGTCCTCAGAGAAGTTATGTTGAAGGCTCTGCTGGAAAAGACACATACTTGATTCCTGAAAAGGGAGGGAAAACTATTATTAACAACTACGATCCTTCCAAAGCACTGGACACTCTTCATTTCCAAGTTAATTACAGTCACATTTCTGTGTCTAAATCTGGAGACGATGTTGTGTTGATGTATGAGGACAGTCATACCGTGACCATAAAGGGCTGGTTTTTAGGAGAACCGTATCGTCACATGAACATGATGTCAGGAGACGGAGTCTTATTTGAGATTTCCTCCACTGTGGTCTCTTCTGTGCGGCTCGTGGCCAGAGGAATTAACAAGATGTTTCAGACACAGGGTGAAGTTGTGAACGCATCACAACCACTTTTACGTACAGTTACAAACATCTTTGGGTCTCTGCATGATGATGTGCTCATTGGGAATGAAGAGAAGAATCTGATAGATGGAGGAGCAGGAGGTCAGGATCGTTTGATCGGTGGTGAAGGAGAAGATATATACATGGTCAAAGACAGACAGCAGTCCTCAGTGTTGATTGAAAATTACTCCACAGACAATAAAACAGACGTGGCCATAATAGAAGCAGATCTTCACAGTTTGAATGTCACGGTTTTAGGTGATAGTGTTGTTCTGTACACTTTCCATAACAATGCATTCATCCATGTGACTTTATTAAGGTGGTTCAGGTCACCAGCAGACAGACACCTGCTCGTTGTCACAAAGGATCTGATCACCTTCACAATCTCAGATAAAAAGACTGACTGCCTGGAGAGTGACCCGTTCACTAAGTGCATAAAGAGTCGCAGCATCGACTACAGCAGCTCTCCATCTGCTCTGGTGGTGGACCTTCAGCAGGATGAGGCTCTTGATAGCGTGACGGAGGTCCGTGGGTCAAAGTTCAACGATGTCATCAAAGGGAACAAAGAAAACAACGTTTTTATACCAAGAGGAGGAAATGATTTCCTCCAGGGTCGAGAGGGGGAGGACTGGTACGTTATCACACCAGGTGAAGGAGTAAAAACCATCAACAATCAATCACCAGATCGAGCCACAGACATCGTCTTCCTAAAAGAACAATATCAGCATATAAGATGTACCTGTGAAGGACAGAGCATCATTATTTTGGTTAATGGCACAACAGAAGTTATTTTACAGACCTGGTTTAATTCAAAGAATTTTCAGCACCTGCACATCAAGACCAGTGATGGAATAACAGCTGGACTGTCGTCCAACCACAGCAGCTGTGATGACTCTTTAATGTTCCCATTAACTGTTGATTATAGAAACCAGAAACCTGAACCACTTACTTCACCACAAACACATCTGCAGGAACATTCAATGCAGGCTGAAGATGAGTCCGTTTCTTCTGAGTGTTTTAGATATAGAAGCAAAAATTCAGAGGACAGATTCTTCTGTGGCCGTCAAGGCAAAGTGATGATGATGAATAACTCTGATTCAGTTAAAGAAATGCATGGCTCCTCAGGTTTCGATGTCATGGTTGGCAGCAGCAATGACAACTTGCTTGATCCTTACACAGGTGGGGCACTAATGTTTGGAGGTAAAGGAAAAGACACTTACGTCATCAAACATGGATATGGAGACAAGTTAATGATCGATAACTTTGCAGAAGATGGGAATATTGATACTGTGTTGGTTGACATGGATTTCCTCGATGGCAGCCAAATGGCAGTGGACTCATCGACAGGAGATCTGAATCTGACGATCACAACAAACAGGGAGGAAATAAAAATCAGCCTCCTCAACTACAATAATGGTTTCCAACATCAGCACCTACAGTTTGAGAGCTCTGATGGGGTGCACTTTAAACTCAAATTACAAAACTCAACAGGGGATGTCCCATTCGTTCACATTGAAGCTTTCAAAGTGGCTCTGAAACAGTCGCAGGGTGACTGTCGTTTGGACCTCAGCTCTCACAGAAATCTGTCCAAGGTCCACACTGTGCAGGGCTGTCCCTCCCAGTCCAATGACATATGGGGTAATGATCGAGACAACGCTCTGATTGGTGGGTGGAAGGATGATGTTTTGGACGGAGGTGAAGGAGGCGATACACTGATTGGAGGGAGCGGAGATGACATACTCATTGGTGACTTGGGAGACGACACCTTTTACGGCGAGGATGGAAACGACACTATGATGGGAAACACTGGCAGGGACGTCTTCATTCCCGGACCAGGCGCCGATCTAGTGGACGGAGGTCCTGGCAGAGACACTGTCCTGTACCGGGGAGATCATGAGAAGGGTAAAGGGGTTTATGTTAACCTGCTGACTGGACAAGGCCGCTACGCTGATGCTGAGGGAGACGTGTTGAAGGACGTGGAGACGGTCATCGGCACCATCTATTCTGATATCTTAGTGTCCGGTTACGAAAGTTCTCTTCTCAAAGGCTCGGACGGAAATGACATCCTGGTGTCCACTGGTGGTGATTACTTAGTCGGGGGTGATGGAAACGACATTTACATGTTGGCTTTCCAACACGGTTCGGTCACTATCGACAACTGTGCAAAGGACAACGCTACAGATGTCCTGTACTGGAGCTCACAGTCAGCACCAATATTTGACTGCCAACTTTCATCTGACAGACTTCTCCTGACTTTCTTTGGACAAAACAAAACAAAAATAAAATTTCACTGCAAGGCTGGACAACTGATGATGATGAATGTGGTCATCTGAAGCTGGTTTTCAGAGACGGGGAGGTTTCAGTGAACCAGCTGCTGCAAGAGTGTCAGGAGGTCAATGTCTGGTCTTGGATTATTGGCATCAGTCTTGTCGTCTTTCACTTTGTTTTCATTGTACAAAGATACAGAAAATCATATATGAGAGCACAACAACAGACACAATAACAACCAGAAACTAATGTTGAATCAGTTTCCATGATGGGAGACGCAATGTAGAGTTCTGTGGTGCTGCAGCTGAAATTTATCTTAGTGACACAATATCTGAATTTAACTGATTGATGTCATTTTCATCTTCATTTATCATTTGTGGTTTATGATCATAGATAATATTAGTTTGAAAGTTTGTGACATTTAATGATTTCAGTGACAAATCTTGTTTTCTAGTTAGAAGCATGGTGTCTGGGTTGGATAAAATGTAAATGTAAAATGCAAATGTAAAATAAAATGTGATTCAGTTGTTGACTTCATACCTTCTAACAAGACAATGAAACTGACTATGTTTTTAATGAATGTAAAAGAAATTTCTGCTTTACCAGTAACCTTCATTTCTACATTAATGTAAACAAATGCTTCATGATCAAATCAAATCATATGTTAGTTATTGTAAAAATCTTTTATGATTAAATCTTGTAAATAAAATCATTAAAATGTTTGTGTTGAAAGATTTATTTTAAACTAACTGGTGAAAGTTTGAGTAAAATGAAAGAACAGTTACAAGAAGAGAAAAGCTGCAGAGGTTTGATGAAAAGTTGCTTCATGGATTCTTCTTGGAAAAGGCAGATAAATGTTGTGGTGTTCAGAGTGATCATGTGATTGATGAGAGGCTCAACCGGAGCTAAAAAAAATGTTGGGTCAGCCACGATTCAAAGTGCTGGACGGTCACATGATTCATGTTTGAAGCAGAACGTGAAAACAAACAGCGACTTCATCTGACTCATTAGAGAAAAGTAATGATATTTTAACTGATGCATTTACTGTTTAAATACGTACACACACTCAAAAACATGAGGACTGACTGAGGGGCTGGTGGAATGGCAGTTTCAGCACCGTAACGGCTCGATGGTGCCCTTCGACATTTACACCAACTTCAGCCTTGAGGAGGCTCTGGAGAAGAGACAAAATGTAAAGATCAAGATCAACAATGAAAACTTCAAAGCTGACGTTCAGTTCAAAAAAGCTGTTTCAGCGAATGGACGTAAACAGGTGGAGCTGCTGAGAAAAGACCTGAAAGGTGAGGGACTTTGGTACCTTTGTGAGAACCTGTTCTCAAAAAAGTTAGAAGACAACTACGCCCCATTTTCTTTTCAGGTTTGAACTATTTCAGATGACTAAAAGCTTCTTTGGGGCTCATCTTTGGTGGGAGACCTTCAATGGGCACATTTTACAGAAATAAAACAGCAGCATGTTTATACTGAGTAGAGCTGGACGACCTTGGTTCTACAAGAACAAGAAGCCCCATTATTTTTTTTTTCTAATAGACGAGGATGAATAACTATGTTAAAAATAAGTGAAAACTGTCTGAATTTGTGAAAATAGAAAAGGTGTCCCACAGAGCTCAGTCCTGGGTCCTGTTCTGTTCACACTTTACATAGGTGATGATATTTAAACTGTAACTGGGTGTAATATTCATCTTTATGCAGATGACTCCTTTTTATTGTGGATGATGGACACTCTGTGGTTAATTCCCTTTTGGGATTTTTGGATTCTGGGGCTTTTTGGATAAACAAGTATATAGAGAGCTGAAGCCATGCCCCCTTCTGGAGGACCACCATGGGACCTGACTTCAGAAAATAATATCAACTGTACTCAGTGTTAATTAGTTTTTGATCCTGTGTGAACTGTGTCATGAATCACAAATCTGATGTTTGTCAAGTGAAGAAAGTCGGTGTTTGTTGTAAAACTGTTGAATTATCAGACTGTGAAGATTCGTCATTATTAAGACCACATGCTGAGATGTCGCGTTGATGATTTTCTTCCTGTCGTTTAGACTTTTTCTGAAGTCCGGTCTCATTGGGCACAGCAGAAAGGACGAGACTTCACCTCTCTGGTGAAACAAAAGCTGTTTTCTCAGAAACAAAACTGTAATAATTTGGTGGCCGTAACATTAATCTACAGGATCGTCAATGAAGAACAAAGAAAAACTTCACAACTCTGTTAGAATGAACAGCTCATATGTTCTGATTGGCCAGTTCATTACAGATGGAATAGAGCATTTTTTAAATGTGGAACACAAAGACTCAACAACCGTAGTGAAACACTGATCTGAATATGAGAATATAAGATCAAGTTTGTAGAAAACAGTATGTTTTATTTCCCTGCAGATGATCCTGCTCTGCCGCAGCACTGGGAGGATATGAAAGGCCACCTGATCAAGCGGTGTCCTCTGACTGTGGGCTCCAGTGAATACAACGATGTGGACCAAGAAGTCCAGAAGACCGGCCTCGCTGCAAACATCATCAGTGTACGTTCACTCTCTGATCACAGAGATCAGGGCTCTGTGTTAGTGTGGGAATGTTGTTTCAGGTACAGCTGATCAACGATGATAAATTCAGTTTGAGCAACAGATTGAATTATTTTCTGACCTTAAAAAAACAAAACAAAATATATGTAGAAAAAAAGAAAACAGACACAAACAGTAAATAAAAAAGAGACTTTTAATGAGAAACTTAAATTCACATTTGATGTCTGAGAAGAAGCAGAAAGAAGCATCATGCTTGTCCAGCCTCTAATCAATCAATAATCAATCGATTAGATAAATCCACTCTCCTCCCATCATCATCGTGTTCTTCACACGTGGTTTTGTGTCCGTGAGCTGAAGGTTTATCACCCAAACTGCTCAGAGGTTCATGACACTGAATGTTGTGTTGTTACTGTGTTTCAGATTGAACGGATCCAGAACACGACTCTGTGGCAGAGCTACCAGCTGATGAAGAAACAGCTGGACGTGAAGAACAAGCACACAAACAACGAACGGCGACTCTTCCACGGCACCGGCGCCAACTCCATCGATCTCATCAACAAACAAGGCTTCAACCGCAGCTACGCAGGAACACACGGTACCCAGACGCACAAACACTCACTAAACAATGTGAATATTTATCAGCTGTGGATCAAACACGGTTTGATTCTCACACCACGGACAGAAAAGTTCAGCAGCTCATCTCACAAGATTTACAGTTACAAGCTCCTGAACGTTAAAGTGTAGATGAGGCCTGGATGAACAGCCAATCATTGAACAGACAAGCCCCACATGTGCTCCCTCTCTGGCTTACAAACAGCCAATCACATCCTGAGGTGCTGCAGCGGCATATGAACAGCCAATCATCTCGCAGGTGTGTTTTTTTGTTGCCCCGTGGACACGTCAGACGAACAGAATCAGAATCAAAACCGACAGGTCGGCTCACCGGTGAATGGGAAGCTTGGCAGGTGTAGCAACAGTAACTAAGGAGGGCGGGGCTTAGAGAAGGCTGAGTCTTGTTGCTCAGCATCGTCTCTTGATGACGTAGTTTTCAGTTGTAGTATTTCTGTGTCGACACAGTGAGTCAAGTATTTTTTTACGGTGCTGTTGTTCGTCTCACTCATGTTTTTTTATTTTTCCTCAGCTGCCATGTACGGTAAAGGTTCTTACTTTGCTGTGGACCCCATCTACTCGGCGCGGGGCTACGCCACACCCGACGCCAGCGGACACAAGCGCATGTACCTGGCCAGGGTCCTGGTCGGAGACTACACCCGGGGACAAGGAAACATGATCACCCCCCCGGCCAAAGGTTCTGGGAGCGCTGCAGATCTGTACGACAGCGTTGTTGATAACACCTCCAACCCCACCATGTTTATCGTCTTCAGTGACATGCAGGCGTACCCAGAATACCTGATCACATTCACCTGAGCAGCAACACTCTGATCAAAATGTTCCTCTGTTTAAATCCAGTTTAAAAAGTTAAAACATCAAATATAAAACATGTCAGTGCCTTTTTCTTGATGAACTTTCTGAACGTTTTATGATTAAAGTCAGTAAAAAACAAAGCATGAACATCAATATTTTAAAAACTCATTATTGTCCTTCATCTGTGTTTCTTTGTTTTGCTTTGGAATATATTATACAATATGAAATACTGCTTATTAAAGGAACACTGCCACAATTTTCTTCTCAGCTGTTTCCATATTATTATTGAGAGTCAGATAAGATTGGTGAGAGTTTTCAAATGTAAAAAAAACATAAAATGTCTCCATACTGCTCGTCTGGTGTTAATCCAAGTCTCCTAAAGTCATGACATGTTTACACACAGTCACACACACACACACACACACACAGTTCAGACAGTGTGCACGTGAACGTGGCTCCAGGCTGAAGATCTACAGTGAAGATTCAGGATAAAAACATGGTGGAAATAACTTTTTATTACTCAACTTGACATGTTGGAGCTTCAGGAGACTTGGATTACAGCAGACGAGCAGCATGGAGGAGTTTTATGTTTTTGAGTCTTTCACTTCACTTGGACGTTGAGGATTCTTTAAATTCATGATTTCTTTTTGTCTCCACAAATGTTCTTTTGCTGTGTGTCTGTCCTATATTCTATTAGAATATGTTCTTCTTTTCTACACAAAATGCAACCTTTGGCAGTGGAAATAATTATTTGGATCATTGTGTTTGGTGAATATATTCATGTACTTTAACAATATCTCAGACAATAAGAGAATAATAAATGTTCAGAGTGTTTCAGATCGAGTTCAGTCGTGTCTGACTGCTTCAAACAGAATCAGATCATATGACGCAGTTGTTCTCCATGTGGGGACAAAGTTGGGTTCTTACAAATTATTGTATAGTTTTGAATGATTTGTTTAATTTAGTAAAAGTTCTGTGATGTTCTGCTGCCTGTGTGTGTGTGTGGTTGTGTGAAATGTGTGTAGTACTTTAACAAAATGAGCTGTTTTCAAAAACCTGCTGAATCACACATGAAAAACTGTAACGTGCTTTGACAACATGGTATTTGATGCAGTCCTGCCAGTAAAGTCAATGAACTGACTTGAAGTGAATTAAGAAAAGACTCCAACTGCAACTAAGCAGCATCATGAACAGCAGCAGAGTCCAACACAATAACACAATAACACAATTACACAATAACACAATAACTCAGACACTGTCTGCTCTCCACTGAACCAAATGCTCACTGCCTTAAACCCTTTTATCACATTATTCACTACAACTCCAACACAACATGTTACCACTGACACACAACAACTCAGAACTGCTCAGACTTGTTTTTAATGATGTGAGTAAACCAGCTGACAGGACTGGAGTCTGGATCTGTGACTTTTTTTCCAGCACACTTTTCCTCAATAACAAAAACAACAAACATTTTTACAAGAGCACACAAATCCAAACATGATAAATACTGAACTCAGTAAATACTGAACATTTATACCTGTACAGGTACCAACATGTGACACAGAAATGTCATATAATCATATACTTATTTTATTCAGGAAGATGTCCTCTCCACTGTTTGTTTTTTTGCAAATTGCATACTGCATAAAGGTGATAAAATAAATAATAATAACATGTTGAGTGGAGAAACTGATGACAAAAAAAAAAAAAAAAAAACACTTCAAAACTCAGTTTTGTCTTGTTTTCTTCTGGTTTGATCAGAGTTCACTCACACACATATAAAAAACAGGCTGAGTGACATGTCACTTGTCCAGCTTCTATTTTTATGATGATTTGCAAACTTGCTTCACCTCCAACTGATTTTATTTGGTCACAAATAATTCTGATGTCTTTGACATTCCTGTTTCCCCTCAATGCAATAAGGGGGACAAGTTAAAAAATGAATGAGATTGTTAAGAGCACAGGGAGCTGTCGGGAGTAAAAAGGAAGTAAACTGTCCCCCAACTATACGGAAATAAGGGTGACTTCCAGAAATTACAATCTGAATAAATAGCTTTGACACTTAGCTGCAGAGGGAGAAAACACCAGCTGAGCCGCTGTGACATCAGCATAGTGTGTCCACAAAGTATTTCATGCTCCATCCCCTCGAGTTAGCTTGTAGTGTTGCTTGTCCTGGGCTGGCGCTGTACTGCGAGTAGTGAATCCACCAGCTGTGGGCAGTAAATGCTCGTACGTCCACAGCTCCAGAGAGATCTTCATGCTTCACTGTGTTAATGGAAGTTGCTTTGCGTAGACAGGTTTATATATTAAATATGTGGTGCGCAGACTCACTCAAAAATGCTGAATCACAGACGTTTTTTATGCATAAAGTCATGAATGTGCACAAAAAAAATTTGGTTGATCAGTCAAGTAGTATTTGAGATGAGCTGTGAACAAGATGTAGGTCCAGTGATCATGCATGCACATGAAGTGATTGCATGATAAAAGTTCAGAACCAAAGAGTTCTGAACACAACCTGTGTGTCCCAGTTCTGAGTTATTGACGCTCCAGACTCTAGAACCAACAGCCATTTCCATTCAGACACTCTGGTGCACCCTCTTTGCATAGTGCCCTCCCAGTTCTTCCTCTCAAAGTCCCCTGTTCCCAGAAGAACACAGGAAATGTTCACACCCTGCCCTCTGCAGCTGAGGTTTCCTGGAAACCTTGGACTTTTCTTGTCTGCCCACTGCAAAGCTTCACTTTTTTCCCTGTTCACTTTTGCTGAAGATGATGTCTCATACATGTCTAAACTACTAACCAGGAGCTCCACATCTCTCTGGCCTCTAACAAATATATTAATGTTCTCAGCATAAGCTGACACCGCCGATAAGGGCCACTGAGGCAACTTTATAGTGTAAAGAGCCGGCCACACAAAGAACTACAACTATTACTGTAAGAAAGTGTCCCTCAACTCAAGTTCTTATATTTGTCACATTTTTAAGAGGAAGTGTGACTTCCACTTAAAACGTCCCTCTTTCAGCGGCCTGGTGGCTCAGTTGGTGGATCTTTCACCCTGCGTGTTGAGGCTGTGGGTCCTCTGCAGGGGTCGTGGGTTCGACTCCTGCCTACGGTCCTTTGCTGCAAGTCATTCTCTCAGGGATGCATTGATGCTGATACCAGCATCAGGTATCGGTCCAATACTGTTCTCACGTAGTCATACTCCGATACCCCACACCTGATACCACGTCATGAAAAGTAGCCACTCGACACAAGCAAACATCTAAAGAGCCAACACGATGCAGAGTTCAAGACGTTTGCTGATGCTTTTCCTTTTTTTTTTTTTTTTTTTTTGATTGTGCTGTCCTCAACATTGTCCACTAATGACTGCAGCAACTGGCAGGTCCATGAAAAGCTGAAACAATCTGACAGAGAGCACCTGTAGACCGCAGCCAGCTGCTGTCCAGTAGGTCCCAGAGAGTGAAAACTAGCTACCAGTGTGTAACCCTCTTTTCTTGGTAATAATCTGCTACAACTTCTCTTTGTGTATTTAATCTTCACCAAAACATCTTGACAGCACAGTACACACAACTTCACTCTTTAGGGTTCACAGCAGGGTGAACAGAACTGTTGCACACATGACTCATACCTGTCCCCCCTAAACAATGACAGGTAGGAACTAATCAGCTCTCAGACAAGAAGGACATGGAGAAGAAACTTAAATACTACACATGTAAATGTGTCATTAAAATACTTGTTAAAGTTCTGTAAATGATAATGAAATAATGAACACCATTTGTAACAGTAAACTTAATTCTTTAAGCCCATAATAATGTTGTGAAACTATTATACTGAAATATATCATGTACACAGTAAACTGCAGCTTAATAAGGAAAAGAAAAACCAGTTACTGTTACTATCAGCAGGAAACAGCAATGACAGTTTGTTACATTTATAAAAATGAGGAACATCTGATAAAAATAAAACATGTTTTTAAAGTTATTGTAAGAACTGCCCCCCTCCCTCTTTCCTCTACTGCTGCTGAGACGTCTTGTGTCGTCCTCACTCTGTGGCTCCACTGTGGTCAGTGTGTCTGTATTTGGATCCGTCTCTGCTTCGTGTCTCTGACAGTAAAAAGATAATCTGACCATGTGTGGAAACGGTTTATGGTCAGAATGAAAGCGGTGTTGGTCTAAGGTTGTTTGATCAGTAAGTCTCAGGTCTAGCTGACAGAAGGGACTGTTTTGGGGATTCAAACCAAAAAGAATGTCTCTAAGGTGTTGTTGATTATTTGGACTTTCACATAAAGTTAAATTGATTCAGCTGTTAAACACTCAACATGTGGTTAGAAAGGGTTAATCCTCCAGGGCACTGAAAAACAAATATTTCCTGGAATCACAGAGAGGTCGAGATCTTTGTATCATCATGAGACACACTGAAAGTGAAAGCAGAAGTTTGATGATAACGTCTGATATCCTGCTGGCAGCTGCAGTGTTTTTAACAGACTGAACAGTAGATTTTCCTTCAGTGGACCAAACTGTCCTGCCAGGACTTTAAAAACTTATTTTTTAGCAGCTTAGGCTGCCTGGACCCTATTGCTATCCTGCATGTTCTTCTTCTTCTTTCTTCTTCTTCTTTCTTCTTCTGAGAAATCCTACTTCCCATGCACGAAAAATGACCAAACTTTTCACAAAGGTCCAGTCCCATGTCAGATGTCCTCAGCTGCAAAAACAGGCCAATAGTCCTGATGGTGGCGCTACAGCAAGCCTCTAAATTTCAAAACTTTGAAAATTCACAACAAATCAACCATATGTGCTACAGCTTTGGAACTTTCACTTTGAAATGTTCTTTTCCATGGCATGGATGGCTGCTGCCTGGCACCCTGATCCTTGGCTTAGTCAATTTGTGAAGCCACACATGAACTGTCACTTGCCAATTAGCTCAGTGAGATAAAAGCTGGCCTTCAGTGTCAGAAGTCGTGAGTTTGAGCCTCAGCTAAGGCAGGATGGACTTTCAAATGTGAAAGCCTTATGTTCAGGTATCATGCTATGTGGATTAGAGACTACTAAGATTTAAATCATTATGATTCAGGGAGTTTTGGGAAGAGACAAATACTCTTTATCAACACGTTTCCCTGTTATCCCTTGTCTCTTTTCCCTGTTTATTTGGCTTAGCTATCAGTCAATATGCAGAGTCTCTTGTGCCAGAAATTGTGAGTTCAAGCCTCAACTGATGTAAAATGCACATTAGAATGCCACCTTTTTTTCATCTTCCTACACTCTGCTTGTTGCTCAGAATTGCCTAATTTTGCCTAAAATTGTACATAATTCTTGTATTCAACTTTTTTTTTAAAAATCCTTTTAAGTTGGTCTCTTTAAACTCGCTCACAGCACCCAGAGCCTGTTTATGAATTCATGATTTTGTGTTTTTGGTGTGTGTGAGTAACACATCTTCATGTTTTGATGAAACATTTAGAAATGACAACATATCTAAATATTAGTAAAAGTGATTTATCAGATAAATGTACAAGAATGAATTTCACATAATTCTGAACAGGTACACATCATAGTTCATAGATACACACAACAGCACAACAACTATTTGAAACCTCAATCAAACTGAGTTTTGTTACAGTTTCTCTGATCAGTGGATGGATTTCAGTCACACATCCATTTATGGCCTTTTGTTTCATTTATTTTGAATCGTGAACATATTCTGAAGTCTGATGTGGGCGTCACATTTCTCCTCTTGCCTTTTCTCCTGTCAACTGTTACTTTCACTTTTATTGTCTGATTTGACTGCAGCAGAACCACAACTTCAGCAGGTGAGCAAATTCAATGAAGGATATATATAAAGAGAAATAAAATGCAGAGTTTGGTTTAATTCAGGAGAAGTGATTTAGCTGCACAGGCTGCAGACAGATTGACACTGAGAACTGAAAATAGATCATCAGGTGAAAAACTTCACAGTAACGTCACCATGTTTTCTTTTCCCTCATACTGAACAAAGAACAATGAGATCCAATCTGAAACAGGATTCTACTTCATGAAAATACCAGGGATGCATAAATGCTGGAGCTGATTAATCATCAGCCAATATTGAGAAAATTATTTTATTATTAATAATTCTGACAATAAAATGATCATATGTTGTTTTATAACCAATATTTATTGACTGAAAAAATCCTTGTTGTACATAGCCTAATATGTTGAAAGGAAATTGATTTTGTTTGTTTTTTTAATTCATTTAGTGTTTAATTAAATCAAATTAAGTTTATTCATTTATACTGGATGATCATAATTTGTTGTTTAAGTGTAAAACAGCTGTTTTATATTTCAGTTGCCAGAATGAAACAACAGTTATCTCAGAGGGGTGGAGGCCTGATATGAGGAAAGATTCATAAGTTAGTGAGGAAACTGAGTTTTTAATGTCCCGAAAGTTTCTCTCTTTTAACCTGATTAGATCACCATGGTAACTGAACCTGCTCCAGAGCAGGTCATGTTCAGACTTTCAGATGAAATCAGCTGTAAATGGTGCTACTGTTTTACTTCTTCTTGTCCCGACAATAAGTGATGTAGATTCTCAGCTGAGGGAAGACATTTTTTATGCAAACACATATGTTGAGCCATATGTTACTGATGTCATGAACCATGAAGGAAACCTTGGTGATGTAGAAAACACTTTTTTCCAGTTTGTTTCAGGTCATATTAATGCTTAACACAACATATCATCCATAAACTAAAAGAACATTGAGGCAACTAGAGACAACTGCTTTTTTAAAGATGATTGTTTTAGCTGTTTGTCTTTGTTGAGGAAGGACAGGCAAAGACAGGCAGGACAGGTGGACGGGGGACAGTGAGACGACATGCAGCAAAGTCATGTTGCAATAAGGACTCATCCTTGGTGCCCCAATGAGAGACCAACCTGTTGTGAATGATGTTTTTATGCTTGATCTGATTAGAGAACTGATTAGTCCTCTTGGTATTTATCATGAATAATATACAATCAAAAATTCATTGCACTTT
>JAWZSL010000258.1:0-30000 GCA_034769285.1 Lutjanus argentimaculatus | reverse complement strand
CAAGTGAATGCCTGGAGGGAAGTTTGTCGTTGTACTCTTCAATTAGCTCCACTAGCTTTCTTTTGGAAGAATGGCTGGCCTCACATGAGCCAATGTCAAGATCACTAAGACCCAGGTCAGAAAACTTCTTCTCCAAGTCAGCATCAGAGACAGTCAGTCCAATGACCTGGTTTGGCTTATTGTTCCCTGTCTCACAGGAACTCTGTTGGATGTCGAGGTCTTCCACCGCAAGACATGATGATACATCAGCGATTTTGGAGTTGCGTTTCAGAGTGATTGGTTTTGACAAAGGATTAGTTATCTTCATGGGCACCCACCATTGGTGTGATTACCCGCCCCACAAGGATGTTTCTTGGTCTGGTTCTAGAGGTGCAAGGCTCTACAATGACTGTGCTGCCTGGAGACACTGGTATGTTACTGGGCAATTTGCCCCACACTAGGTGTTCATGCTGAGGGAGTAACATAACAGCACGTGGCAACTTCACAGTGCCAATTTTGTCAGGTACTTCACCTCCCCTCCACCTGGTGATGCATGACATCATGTCTAGGAAGTGCTCAAAATCAGGAAATTAATTCTTGCATTCTGCAGATATGAGCTTCCGATATGCATCATTGCTTTTCATGACAAGCATAACATGTTTGAGGACATTCGAGCCAATGATCAGCTCGTCTCGCTGACCTGGTACTACTAGAACAGGGACAATGCATTTCACTCCATAGATGTTCAGTGTCAAGTCATACATGCACTTTGGGCGGGTTTGTTTTCCTCCACAACCAATTAGCATGATTTGTTCTGCTGGTTGAGGTTCTCCCAAAAGAGATCCAGCCTCTCTCAATTTATGCTCTGCCTCCTCATTTAGAGTGCAAGCCATGGATCCTGAATCTGTCATGCCCCTCAGCTCAACCTTGTCATTCACTGCAACCTTGGCATAGAACAACTCACTGAAAGCAGGCACCTCTGCACATCCTGAACCACAACTTGGTATCCTTCTGGCACAGCTGAACATGTGTTAATATAGAGAAGCTCTAGATTTTACTCTTCTTCACTGAGGGTTTCTTGTCCACTTCCCACACTGCCCCTCACCAAGCGTGGGTGTTCTAGTTTCCTGAAGCCTGACTCTGACTGACATTACTTTGATGCATTTCATTCTGTCTACGTCTGTTGCAGTCTCTTTTCCAGTGTCCAGGTGCGAAGCACGACAAACAGAGGGTTTCTCGCCAACAGTGCATCAGTGTGGAATGACTAGTGTCACCACAAACACGGCAGTTCCTCCTCTGAAAGGGCCCAGTAGTGAATTGTCGTGGTGAGGCTGGTACGGGGGCTGTAACCTGCACATTCTGATGTGTTATCATCCTATCCAAAAGGTTGATTAAAGTGCACATTCCATTCACAACGATGACAGGAGTAGGGGCTGGAGCTGGGTGGCAAGGGGCTGATTCCAGGCCAGGTTGAGAAACTGTAGCTGGCATATGATGGGCAGAGCTTGTACACTGCATGAGTTGAACAGTGGATGTTGGTACTGAGAGGGTGTTGATGGGCACTGGAGAGGGCTGTTCTGGCTGTGATGTTACTGGTTCATGAGGTATGACTGCCTGGATGTGACTGACTGCATGTCTCGCTGGAACTTGAGAGCTGGCCTGAGAGCGTGCCCTGTATTCACATTGGAAGGTGTCAGTGCATTCCTGAACGTCACTGGTTGTCCACTCTTCAGGTGATTTAAAGCTGAATCTGTTAGAGAGAATGGGGCCTGGACAGTATTTGATGAACATCATTGACACCTCACGCCCTGGATCCTCAACACTCCACCCCTGCCTGCGTAGACACTCATCTGCTATATCAACAGCTTTCTTCAGTCTGATCCAATATTCCATAACCCCTTCACGAGGCAGTGGCTTAGTATTATAGAAGTCAGCCATTGGCATGGAGGAGTAGGTCAGCTCACTGAAGTTCTGTTTTAGGATGTCAAAAATCAGTCCAGGAGTCTGGATGTGGTCAAGTGAGGAGTTATTGAGTAGAGTAACCTTGACTACATCTTTTGCTTTTCCCATTAGCCTAGTTAATATCTCTTGTGACTGGTTGTGAGTTGGTATGTCCCTCTTTAATAAATACAGTTCCACCATTTCTACCCACTCATGTACAGAGCTTTTATCACTGCTGTCACCCTTGAAAATTGGTGGCTCTTTAACATATGAATACGAATACGAAATACTTTATTGATCCCCAAGGGGAAATTCATTTGTCTGTAGTCTCATCTATTTGTATAAGAATTATAGAGTCTGATGGCAGTTGGTATGAAAGATCTTCTGTATCTCTCTGTCCTACAACGAAGAGAGAGAAGCCTTCCACCACCATTATTTCTTTGGTCCATCAAGGTGTTATGCAGTGGATGATCCATGTTGTTTAGGATGGCCTCCACCGTCCTCATTGTGTCTCTCTCCACAACTTCCTCCAGAGAGTCCATCCTTACTCCGATCACAGAGCCAGCCTTTTTCACAAGCTTATCCAGCCTCCTTGCTTGCTTTTTTCCCAAACTTCCTCCCCAGCAGACTGCAGCATAAAATAAAACACTTGCCACAATAGACTGATAAAACATCTGCAGCATCTTACTGCAGATGTTTAGAGATCTGAGCTTCCTTAGGAAAAAGAGGCGGCTCTGCCCCTTTTTGTAGAGTGCATCTGTGTTAAGGGACCAGTCCAGCTTGTTATCCAGGTGTACACCAAGATATTTATAGTTTGTTACCACCTCGATGTCCACTCCACAAGTGTTCACAGGCTGAAGAGGGGGCTTGGATCTACGGAAATCAATGACCATTTCCTTTGTCTTTGATGTGTTTAGTATGAGGCAGTTTTTATGACTCCAGTCACTGAAGGATTTTATCAAATCCCTATATTCAGATTCCTGTCCATTCCTTATACAAGCTACAATAGCAGTGTCATCTGAGTATTTCTGGATGTGGCAGGACTCAGAGTTATATTTAAAGTCTGCTGTATACAATGTGAACAGGAATGGAGCCAGGACAGTCCTTTGTGGAGCCCCTGTGCTGCTCATTAATGTCCCAGAAAAACAGTTCCCAACCTGACAAACTGTGGCCTTTCTGTCAGGTAATCCGTGATCCAGGAGACAAAGGAAGAAACCACTCCCATCTCTATGAGCTTGTTTTTGAGTATGTTGGGTTGGATGGTATTAAATGCGCTTGAAAAGTCAAAAAACATAATTCTTACATAAGCGCCATTACATTTATTTCTAAGGATAACCTAATCAGAATTTCTGTAAATGTGCAGGTGTTATAGCAACCAGTTAGCTGGCTAAATTTCAACTGCAGATGAGAAGTTTTGAAACCTATTAAGTGTATTTTTGTGGCCACTGGAGTTATGCTGATTTATTTATTTTTTTTTTAATAACTGACAGTCACCCCAAAGTAGAGCTGTAACAATTAATCACTTAATAGATTATTAATCGACAATCAAATTAATGACAACTATTTTGATAATTGATTAATCAGTCTGAGTCATTTTCTTAGGAAAAAATGTCTCAATACTCTGTTTTTAGATCCTCTAATGTGAATATTTTCTGGTTTCTCCTCTATGACAGTGAACTGAATATTTCTGGGTTGTGTTTCTTCAGGAAACGCTGATCAAGTCATTTTCACATTTTTTTGACATTTTATAGACCAGCCACCTAATTGATTAATCAACAGATGAATTGATAATGAAAATAATCGTTAGTAGCAGCACCACCCCAAAACAAAATCAAATAACCGTCATTAGCCCAGTAGTGGCACACTTGAAGGTCATCTTACCTTCTCTGCAGTCAAGAGCACTAAACAGTAGAATGAAAACGGATCTGTTGGACTTGTGTATACAACATTTTTATGACATTCAACCTTAATCAAAATTCTTTGCTCACCCTTAGTTTCCATGGTTTTTCAGTGGATGTGATAAGTGTATGATCTTTCTTTCATTCTTTCAGGCTGATGTGGATGAGCCAGATCTCGGGGGTACATCAGTGGGACTTTGTGGTGAACCAGACTCAGACTCGCTGCATCGTCGCTACCACCCTGTGAAAATCTGTCGTCCTGGAGGGTGATGTGGTGATCGACTTCACCAGATTGTTGATGCCTTCCTGGTAATGTTCAGCCTGATCTATGCACAACATCTCAGTCATTCCAAAAGACTGACCAACACTTTGAAATTCACTCAGAACTGCAAACTGTCACCACGGCTGCAGACTCAAGAATGACTTGATGACACATGTTTAAGAACTCAAGATCTAAACAGGATTAGTGGATTCTGAAAAGGAATAGTGAATTTCAGTGTCTCACTCAGTTACAGCATGGTCTACAACATGAATGTCTTATCAATATGTCATTGCATTCTACTGTTTAGCTCGTCTTGTTCAGATTGCTGCTGTAGTCTCCAGGCTTTCAGTACACACTGCATCTGAACTTGTTTATGTAATAATTTGCATTGAACCATTGTTAAAAGATTGTAGTTATTCATAAGCTGTTATTGACATTTTTAAAGATTTTGTTTTTAAAGGTGCACTAAGTAGTTTTGGGAAAGAATTTTGAATCAGAAGAGAAGAATACTCACTGATACATGACTGACTGAATAAATAATTCATGACTGAACAAACAAATTGTCCTCAAAGAACACAATTTAATCATTTTTCATATGGTTCCATATTTGCAGGGACCCACCTATCTGGCTTCAGACAGTGTTTTAGGGACCTCATTTCACCTCTTAGGATGCCTTATTTATTCAGTTATGAAAATATATCAAATAAATATTTGAGTTTGTATTATTACCTTTCTTAATTTGAATTTCTTTTCCTAAACTGGATAGTGCACCTTTATAGTTGCCAGGTTCAAACTAATTGGCCAAAAGTATGCCACACACCACCTTCATAACTGTTGAAGTGATGGTTTGTGTTATTTAAAGTGTGTCTGTATGAGGAACTTGTCCATAGTCGGTGTATTGCCCACAGTAGATGGCCAATACACTTTATGCAGTATTTACCTGCTTTACCTTTCTGTCAGCCAACCTTTTCCAACAAGAAACCACTGTTATACAAGCCAAATATCACATCTCTAAAAGCACCTGACTCTTTTGGCAGAAGCACTAATTGATTAATATACGGTTGGTTTGGAGAGAGAGATATTTGACTTATATAACAGCAGTTTACCATGAGAAAAGGCTGCCTGACAAAACAAAGTGAAGCTGAGAAACTATTCAGCATATGACATACATTTCCTCAGCAGTGCACTGCTATGCTTCTGTGCTGGTACTCGTCTTTGCTTCTACAAAACGGGGGGCGTGTTGACGTCCATCTACTGCAGGTAATACATTGATTATGGATAAGTGCCTCATACAACCACACTTGAAATAATCTGAAATCCTTCAATGTCCCATTTTAATATTTCAGCAGTTTCTATTGTTATGAAGAGTTTATCAGTCTTCCATGAATGAAATTTAGCTTCTTTGTAAACACCTGAAAAGTGTTACAAATGAGTTTTTAATCCAAATTTGAAATATTGATTATTGAGTTAAAAGTATAGTTTTTGTACACTTTCCTGATATTGTTAGTGACATGATGTTGATAGATATCATGTATGCATTATGCTATTTTAACCCTGATTTCCAGAGGCTTTTTTTTTTAGTATTACAAAAAATAGATGTTTTTGTCTGTCATACAATATTATTTATGTTTCAGTCTCTGCTATAAAGTACAAGAATGGGCAAATGTAACTATACTCAGTTTTTGAATTAAAAAACTTTTTTTTTTTTTTAAATGTTGTAGTACTAAAAAAAAGTGAGGTGAAGTTTTGAGGTTAATCATGAAACTTAATGATTTTGAGTTTTAATAAGTCAGTGTTTTTGAGTTGTGTTAATTAAGAGATTGTGTTTACTGAACATGAAATAATGGGTTTTCATTAAGGCTGTCACAGTACGCGTATTTGTCCCGTGATGTCACATCACAGGCTTCACGGTTTGGTACACAGTATGTGCACAATGAATACAACAACTACATCTGTTTTTCTGACTGACTCAGTCACATTATTGTTGCTCTGGCAAGTGTGGTAACACTCCAATCCAGTAGGTGGTGTTAAATCACCTAAACACTGCCATTTAAAAAAAGAACAGCTGAAGATGACAGAAGATGACACAGCAAAACAAGGAAAACTATGGATGCTTTTCGTTCAAGACATTCATCTCCTCTGCTTGCTCCTTCTCCTTGTGTCCTTGTGTGCACCCAGCGAGGACACGAGAGAGACAGAGTGTTATTTGTTTACTATTACCATTTACCATTTATTGACTTGCATTATTGTTAGCAGCACAGTAAGAAACTACACCACACTTTCTACCTGTTTGAGTCATTATTCACAACATGCGGCGATTAGCAAACATGAACTATCTTGACACCTGGGTGGAAGCATTGAGATCAGGTCAGCATATAACAAACTGAAGGGAGGAAGAAGAGAGATCAGGAAAATTATTTGTGTAAAAACTTTTATCAGCCAAAAATGCAGCAAAATGGAAAAAGATTTTGCTGAAATAAGGGGCAGGCAGCAGGTAGCCTGTGACACATGTTGGTACAGTGTAGGTGCCATATACAAAAACTCACGAGAGGGCAGCAAACACCAGACAATGAGCTGAATTAGTAATGTTTTTTCTAGAGTTTCTTGTTTCTATATTAATTTACTACTGCTATTGTGTGTATGAGTGCCTGTGTGCATATACATTTTACATGCGGGTGTGTGTATGTGTACAGAATACATTAATATATACAGTTGCTTAACAAACTTATTAGACCACTCCCCAGTGTAAAGTTTATGCCACAGCTGCCCTAAATTAACAGCATTGGTAATTACCAAAATAATTTTTATGTGTCTGTAATGGTTAATATACCAGTATGTAAAAGCTCTTTAACCAAGTTAATTATAGTTATTTACTTGCATTCCTGAACAGAAAAAAATAATTTTAGTGGTTGAATGTTATGCTTGATTAATTTCTGACTTCTCAGAGATGCCCAGTGAGCCGGCTCAAATTGGGGTATAAAAAGGTGAATTCAGTTTGAAATTCCTCATTCTTGTTGAAAATGGTAAAACGTCGAGAGCTCACTGAAAATGAAAGAGTCCACATTAAAGCACTTCATGATGCTGGATTGGTCTCTGAGACAAATAGGGAAAGACATAAAGTGTTCTCACAGTGTGGTCAAGTATGCTTTGGAGTCAACTGCTGAGGACTGGTACTTACAAAATGCACCAAGGAAAGAGGCAGGAAATGAAAGTTCACTGAAGCAGGTGTCAGGACACCTCAAGATTTTAAGTACTAGAGACAGAAGGAAGACCACTGCTGATCTTCAGGCAGAGATAAATGCTTCTAGATCAGAGTCTGAGAAAGTCTCAGTGACTGACAGAACAAGGCTTAAAGGGAAGACTAGCTGCTAAGAAGCCATTATTGAGGCCTGCAAACATCCAGAACATGCCTCAGATTTGCCAGGGAGCACAAACACTGGACTGTTGATGAATGGAAGAAGGTACTCTGGACGCACGAGTCCAAGTTTTGAACTCTTCAGTCAGCATCGTCATGTTCATGTCTGCAGAAAAGCTGGAGAATGTTTTGCTGCCAGATGCATTGAAACCCACAAAGAAACACAGTGGAGATTCCATTATGGTATGGGGTTCCATTTGTAGAAACGCCATGGGCAAATTAGTGACGGTATCATGAACAAGAATGTCTACCACAACATCTTAGTGCATCATGGAATCCCTTCTGGACTGAATCTGATTAGAATAATAAGGCTGTCAGAAAATTACTTATCGACTAAATATGATCTTAATGCTGCTGTTTATTTCTAACATGACAACTGCACATTAAACAATTAAACTTCATACAGCAGATTTACACATGATGCTGTTGATCTGACACTGTCTGACAATGACAGAGACGTGGACATCACGTCGGTTTTTGGTCAAATCAAAGTAAAATGAATGTAACTGATTTAAGATTTTCTGTGATAAATGGGATAGACTCATCAATGTTCTAATCAGTGTTTTGAGCTGCAGTATCAGCAAAGCAAAACTGACTTTAAATGGTAAATCGTAGTATCAAAGTGGTATATAGATGCTTATCATTCTTTTATGGAGTGGATGACACTGTAAATTTTAAGTGTTAGTCTGAAGCAAATGGGATAAAAGGACTGCATCAACAACGGAGGTTCCCATGACAGCGTGATGCATTCAGTTTGTGCTGCTGCTACATTACGTTATGTGTCTACATTATATGGCTTCATTTGTGATATTATGAAACATACAGCTCAGCAACTTTTCATTTTTAACATCTTCCTTCAGTTTATAATCTATATCGCTTATAAAAAACTTTGTTAGGAAAAGAATTAGTTAAAGAGCAGCACTTTTTATAGATGATTTAATCTGAAACTCAGAACATAAACTGCTCCTGACCAGGTTATGAGTTGAGCGTAAGTTACCATGGTGATCTAACCAGGTTAAAAGAGAGCCACCTTCATGACATGGAAACCCTGGTTTTAGACTCAACATACCTTGCTGGCACATTAGTCTCACTTCATATTACACCCCTCTTGTGCCACTTGCTGTTAGTGTTTGTGATGTGGTTTGTTCACAAAATGGTGGCTTCTGTTGTTAACTGTATATTTCACAAGTCCAGCTGGAATCTTCTTTGAAGGACAGGATTGGATAAAAATAACGCTTCATCATATGTTGAATTCTGTGATATGTGCAAAAATACATACACGTGTGTTAAATTTGCGCATGAGAATCGATAGTGGAATTGGAAATTTCATATCTTAATAATTCAGATCGAGACCCGGAACACGTGTTTTACAAACATTAAAAACCAGGGCCTGTATTCATAAACATTCTAAGAATTTCTCTCTCAATGTTCCTAACTTGGTCTAAAAATTCCTTGCAAGGAGTCACTTTGAAGTGAGTAAGAAACTTCTCAGAGCAACTCTGAATTAGGAAGTGACAGAAACTTCTATCTTAGTGTTAAGTTGTGGTTGATCCCATTGTTAGGTATGACACATTATTTTAAAGAATGTGAGTGCTTGAGCCAAAAAAACAACTCTTAGTGATAAGAGTGATCTGTATGTAGTGGTCATACTGTAGAATGAACAGTAAAATTCATTAGAATTTAGTCTCCATCAAGACATAGTGTAATTATGAGTACTGTTAAGAACTGAATAAATTGTACGCCTGACTTGAAAAGTATTGTTTATGTTTAAAAACACAGAACTGCTTGTACAGTAGCCTTTTTATGCTGATCGCTGTTATATTAATTTGCTTATGTCTGTTTGCCATGCTGGTAATTTTGATGCTTAATATATCTGATTAATGAGGGAAGCCTGCTGTGTCCATGAATGCCATTTTGTGAGCCTGGGAGGTGTGGACATCCAGAGGAAATGAAATGAACTGTCAACGTTGTGAAAGCGCTGTGAAGCGTAATTGTGTGATCACTCTGCTGATGTTAAGTTGTCACAGACCAAATTCTTCGTCTTGTCATCACTTTCATTTCTGGCATTATAGCATTATTGTGTTATGTGGGAGATTTGTCAACTTTGTCTGGTTTTATTTTATCTTGTAAAACACTTTGATAACCTTAAAAAAGTGGTACATAGATAATGGTCATTATTATTATTATTATTATTATTGTTGTTATGTGAGCAAATCTCTTATGGGATCACCCACAAACATTATCCCTGCACAGTCTAATGTGTAGTGTTTTACTAACTCACTGTCACTCAGCACTTCTTCATCTTTCTGTCATTTTCTCTTCTACTTAAGAAACACTTAAGCCTCCTCCCTACTCTGACCACTTTTCACCTCATGAGCTCTTAGGGGCTAAGATATGTGAATAACTTATCCTCACCAAGATCTACTCTTAACTTTAAGGGGAAATTCTAAGAAAATGTCACAATTCTAAAAATTGTCTTAGAAGTTTGTACTAAGAAGCTTTGTGAATATGGCTCCAGATGAATATGAAGGTTAAAACAAATAGTTTTTTTTTTTTTGCTGTTAATAACAGGACAAGTTGAGGAGTGGACATGAAAGGTGGGGAGAAAGACAGGATGATATGGAGCACATGGCCATGGGCTGGAATCAAACCAGCAAGGATTCAGCCTTTGCATATGGAACATGCACAATTCCAGGTGAGCTACTGAGGAACCCGAACATAGATTCATTTGAGATTCTTTTCAAATACAGTCGGCACAAAGAAATTTTGAAATTGAACTCTTAACAGTGAGATGAGCTGATCTAAAGCACTTTAGTAGGATAAGCTTTCCAAGAAGTTCCACTACCAAGAAGTCTTTAAAACCAAGTTAGATACATTCAGTATAGAATAGATATGAGAGGTGTTTAAAACCAGGCTTCCATTCTACTCACAGTAAATATATGACAAATATAAAGGATACCATTGTTTGACTTGAGATTCTTTTCAAATCTACACTAGACATACAACATTTAAAATATACCTCCTAACAGTGAGATAAGCTGATATAAAGCTCTTCATTTTCCACTCAAGGGTTTAGAAGCTAGTTTCCACATTACAGACATTAAAAATCAGATGATATGTATTAAATCATATTACAGCCTGATTTTTTGGCCTTAATAACAGGACAGACTGAAGAATGTGACAGGAAAGGTGGCAGAGAGAGAACAGATGACATGCAGCACATGTCCAAGGGCTGGAATCAAACCAAAGCCTCTGCAGTAAGGAGTCCGTCTTTTCACATGAGGCATGTGATCTACCAGGTGAGTGACCACATCTTGATCTTGCGGAGGGGTCCATGTACCATCCTTCCCAAACTGTACTTGACTTTTTTGGTAATTAGGATAAACAAATATACAATGTATCATTTGTTTTCCTGTTTCCAGCAAAAATTAATGATAATAATGATGATAATAATAATAATAATAATAATAACTAGAACTGCAAGCAGTTATGAAAGGGGGCCAAGCCTCCCGCGCGACTCGGCCCCCGGGGCGTTGCGTAGCCCACGCAACGCGAATGGCTCTATTTCGGTACAGGAAAGTACGTCGCCAAGATTTGCTATTGCACATGAGGTCAAACAAGGCTGCCCTCTCTCTCCACCCCTTCTTATAGTAATGGGAAGAGCACTGGAAGCTCTGTATTATTGCTGAATATGTTTGTCGTAACAAGTCACGCCCACTTTGACCAAACAGTACTAAACTTTACGGCTGGTCTCGGGAGTGACTGCACATGACGCTCACGAAATTTCGTGCGAATCTGAGCAACTTTTGTGTCGCTTGATGTTTCTCTGTTTATAGCGCCCCCTTTTGACAAATTTGCACCAAATTTTTGGTACAGAGCCTCTTGCTGACGTCTGAAACAAGTGATTTGAGTTTCATGTCGATAGCTTTTACTTTGACAAAAATATGCAGCAATATGTGTTTTTTAGCTAGCAGAAAAAATTGATTTATTTGTAAGTACCGCATTTTTTTGGAGTAGCAAAATTCTTTTGATAACTTTTGATCAGGCCGATCTGGAGACTGTGTGTGCAAAGTTTCGTGCAGATGGAGCGTAAACCCTAGGAGGAGTTCGAAAAAGTAGGTTTTTAACGTGTAGCGAATTAGAAAGAGAAATATGTTGTGGAAGTGGGCGTGGCCTATGTCAGAAGATGCGGATCTATTTAGGGAACACGTGGATATAAAGTTTATGAATTTGTGATCAAAAATGTGGAAGTTACACGTCAAAACGTGATTGTGTCCGTTACAGCGCCACCTAGTGGAGTAGACGCATAATTTTTGGTGTGGGTGGTGTGTGTCCTATTCTATATATACCCTGTAAATTTCACAGCCCTCAGCGTAATACTTGAGCTAAAATAAATGTTTGTTGTTTATGTCGTAATAAGCCACGCCCACTTTGACCAGTCGTGATTATCATCAAGATATGGCCTGAGGAGTGACCCAGCATCATGCCCACCAAATTTGGTAAAAATTGGTGTTGCCGTTTAAGAGATATAACGTTGGCATATTTGCAGCGCCCCCTAGTGGGCAAAGTTAACCAAACTTGGCTCACACCCCCACAGTCACATGACAACCAAGGATCTCGGATTTGGTGTCGTTAGCATTTATTTTGACCGAGATATGCAACTGTTCGCTTTTTTCTAGCTAGCTATAAAATTTTATTCGTTAATAATTTGCGCATATTTTGACCAAACCAAACTGTTTTGATAACTTTAGATCAGGTCCAGCTGACAAATGGACATACCAAATTTCACACTGATCGGACCAAACCCCAAGGAGGAGTTCAGAAAAGTAGGTTTTTGAGTTTTAGCGATTTCCTGAAAAAAAATTCTAGGCGGAAAGGGGCGTGGCCTAGCCCAGGTGATTCAGGGCAATTCAGGGAATCTGTGGATATGAGGCTTTTGAATGTGCGCCAAAGGATTTGGGAGTTATAGGCCAAACGTGTTTCCCTTGGTTATAGCGCCACCTGCTGGCAGACATATGTCAATTTTTGCGCCTGAGGTACGTGCAGGGGTCTGGACCAATCCTCCAAATTGCACCGCCCTCCCTTGTACGGTTTATCCTGCAGTACCACTTTTATCAACGGAAGAATAAAAGAAATAATAAAAACTAGAACTGCAAGCAGTTTATGAACGGGGGCCAAGCCTCCCGCGTAACTCGGCCCCCGGGCGTCGCGGAGCCCACGCAACGCAAACGGCTCTGTTTCGTGACCAGGAGGCACGTCGCCGAGACTTGCTATCAAGCGTCGGGTGAAATGATGCTGCCCTCTCTCTCTGTTTCTCTTATTGCAATGGGAAGAGCGCTGCAAGTGTGAAAGGCAGAATATGTTTGTTGTAAAAGTCACGCCCGCTTTGACCAAACATTACTAAACTTTATGGCTGGCCTCGGGAGCGACTCCACATCGCGCTTGCCAAATTTCGTGTGAATCGGAGCAAATTTTGTTTCGCTTGATGTTTCTGTTTATAGCGCCCCCTGTTGCCCAATTTGCACCAAATTTGGCACAGAGCCTCTGTTTGACCTCTGAAACAATTGACTTGAGTTTCATGTTGATAGCTTCTATTTGACAAAAATATGCAACGATATGTGTTTTTTAGCTAGCGGAAAAATTTGTTTATTTATAAGTACCGCGTTTTTTGGAGTAGCAAAATTGTTTCGATAACTTTTGATCAGGACCATCTGGAGATTGTATGTGCAAAGTTTAGTGCAGCTGGAGCGTAAACCCTAGGAGGAGTTCGAAAAAGTAGGTTTTTAAACGTGTAGGGACTTACAAAGAGATATATGCTGTGGGAGTGGGCGTGGCCTATGTCAGAAGATGCGGCTGTATTCAGGGAACGCGTGGATATAAAAGTTTGTGAAGATGCACTTTAAAATGTGGAAGTTACAGGCCAAAATGCGTTGGCGTCCGTTACAGCGCCACCTAGTGGAGTAAACGCACAATTTTTGGAATCGGTGGTCTGTGTCCTATTCTATATATACCCTGTAAATTTCACAGCCCTCAGCATAATAGTTGAGCTGAAATAAATGTTTTGTTGTTTATCTCATAATAAGCCACGCCCACTTTTACCAGTCGGGATTACCTTCAAGATATGGCCTCAGGAGTGACCCAGCATCATGCCCACCAAATTTGGTAAAAATCGGTGTTGGCGTTTAAGAGATATAACATTCCCATATTTGCAGCGCCCCCTAGTGGCCAACATTAGCCAAATTTGGCTCATACCCCCACAGTGACATGCCAACCAAGGATCTCAGATTTGGTGTCGTTAGCATTTGCTTTGACCGAGTTATGCAAGTGTTCGTGTTTTTGTAGCTAGCTAGAAAATTTTATTCGTTAATAATTTGCACATATTTTGACGGAACAAAATTATTTTTGATAACTTTAGATCAGGTCCAGCTGACGAACATACGTGCCAAATTTCACACTGATCGGACCAAACCCCAAGGAGGAGTTCGAAAAAGTAGGTTTAGAGTTTTTGCGATTTCCTGAAAAAAAATTATAGGCGGAAATGGGCGTGGCCTAGCCCAGGTGATTCAGGGCTATTGAGGGAATCTGTGGATATGAGGCTTTGGAATGTGCGATATGCGATGTGGGAGTTGTAGGCCAAAAGGTGTTTTCCTTGGTTATAGCGCCACCTGCTGGCGGACATATGTCAATTTTTGCGCCTGAGGTACGTGCAGGGGTCTGGACCAACCTCCAAATTGCACCGCCCTCCCTTGCACGGTTTAGCCTGCAGCACCACTTTTACTCGTGGAAGAATAAAAATAATCACGATAATAATAAAAATCTGAACAAAAACAATAGGGTTCCCAGCACCGCTGGTCCTGGGAAACGCGTATGCTTGCATTACGCGGTCCCCAGCCCCCGCGGGCTTGGCCCCCTAACTAGAACTGCAAGCAGTTATCAACGGGGGCCAAGCCTCCCGCGCGACTCGGCCCCCAGGCATAGCAGAGCCCACGCAATACAAACGGCTCTCTTTTGTTACCGGGTGGCACGTTTGGCAAGATTTGCTATCAAACTTTGGGTCAAATGAGGCTGCCCTCTCTTTCCATTCCTCTTATTGTAATGGGAAGAGCACTGGAATCCCTGTGTTATTGCTGAATATGTTTGTTGTAACAAGTCACGCCCACTTTGACCAAACATCACTAAACTTTACAGACGGCCTCGGGAGCGACTCCACATGGCACTCGCCAAATTCCGTGTGAATCCGATGAACTTTTATGTCACTTGATATTTCTCTGTTTTATAGCGCCCCCTATCAGTCAATTTGCGCGAAATTTGGCACAGAGCCTGTGGTTGACCTCTGCAACGGGTGGCTTGAGTTTGAAGTTGATAGCTTTTACTTTGACAAAAATATGCAACAGTATGTATTTTTTAGCTAGCGGAAAAAATTGCTTATTTATAAGTACCGCGTTTTTTGGAGTTACAAAAATTATTTTGATAACTTTTGATCAGGCCTGTCTGGAAATTGTGTGTGCAAAGTTTCGTGCAGATGGAGCGTAAACCCTAGGAGGAGTTCGAAAAAGTAGGTTTTTGACGTGTAGCAACTTACAAAGAGAAATATGCTGTGGGAGTTGGCGTGGCCTATGTCAAAAGATGCGGACCTTTTTAGGGAACACGTGGATATAAAGTTTATGAAGATGTGATTAAAAATATGGAAGTTACTGGCCAAAATGCGTTTGCATCCGTTACAGCGCCACCTAGTGGAGTAGATGCACAATTTTTGGTGTGGGTCGTCTGTGTCCTATTCTATATATACCCTGTAATTTCACAGCCCTCAGCATAATACTTGAGGTGAAATAAATGTTTGTTGTTTATGTCTTAATAAGCCACGCCCACTTTGACCAGTCGTGATTACCGTCAAGATATGGCCTCAGGAGTGACCCAGCATCATGCCCACCAAATTTGGTAAAAATCGGTGTTGCCGTTTAAGAGATATAACCTTGCCATATTTACAGCGCCCCCTAGTGGCCAGCATGAGCCAAATTTGGCTCCTACCCCCACAGTCACATCGCAACCAAGGATCTAGGATTTTGGTGTCAATAGCATTTATTTTGACCAATATATCCAACCTTTCGCGTTTTTATAGCTAGCTAGAAATTTTTATTCATTAATAATTTGCGCATGTTTTGACGGAACAAAATTCCTTTGATAACTTTAGGTCAGGGCCCAGTGACGAGTGTACGTGGCAAATTTCACACTGATCGGACAAAGCCCCAAGGAGGAGTTCGAAAAAGTAGGTTTTCCAGTTTTCGTAATGTAGCGAAAAAAAATTATAGGCGGAAATGGGCGTGGTCTAGCCCAGGTGATTCAGGGCTATTCAGGGAATCAGAGGATATGAGGCTTTTGAATGTGCGACATACGGTGCGGGAGTTATAGGGCAAAAGGTGTTTCCCTTGGTTATAGCGCCACCTGCTGGCAGACATATGTCAATTTTTGCGCCTGAGGTACGTGCAGGGGTGTGGACCAACCCTCCAAATTGCACCGCCCTCCCTTGCACGGTTTAGCCTGCAGCACCACTTTTACCAACGGAAAAATAAAAATAGAGAAAAATAATAATAAAAACTTTAACAAAAACAATAGGGTTCCCAGCACCGCTGGTACTGGGAACCGCGTATGCTTGCATACGCGGTTCCCAGCCCCCGCGGGCTTGGCCCCCTAACTAGAACTGCAAGCAGTTATGAAAGGGGGCCAAGCCTCCCCGCGCGACTCGGCCCCCGCGCGTAGCGGAGCCCACGTAACGCCAATGGCTCTATTTCAGTATCATGAGGTACATCGCCAAGATTTGCTGTCAAACGTGCGGTCAAACAAGGCTGCCCTCTCTCTCCATTCCTCTTATTGTAAAGGAAAGAGCACTGGAAGCTCTGTATAATTGCTGAACATGTTTGTTGTAACAAGTCATGCCCACTTTGACCAAACAGTACTAAACTTTACAGCTGGCCTCGGGAGTGAGTCCGCATCACGCTCACAAAATTTCGTGCGAATCCGATGAAGTTTTATGTCACTTGATATTTCTCTGTATTATAGCGCCCCCTTTTTCCCAATTTGCACCAAATTGGGCACAGTGCCTCTGGTTGACCTCGGAAACAAGTGACTTGAGTTTCATGTCGATAGTTTTTATTTTGACAGAAATATGCAACAATATGTGCTTTTTAGCTAGCAGAAAAAAATTGTTTATTTATAAGTACCGCATTTTTTGGAGTAGCAAAATTCTTTTGATAACTTTTGATCAGGGCCATCTGGAGACTGTATGTGCAAAGTTTCGTGCAGCTGGAGCGTAAACCCTAGGAGGAGTTCGAAAAAGTAGGTTGTTGACGTGTAGCGAATTAGAAAGAGAAATATGTTGTGGAACTGGGCGTGGCCTATGTCATAAGATGTGGCTCTATGCAGGGAACACGTGGATATAAAGTTTATGAAGATGTGACTTAAAATGTGGAAGTTACAGGCCAAAACGCGTTTGCGTCTGTTATAGCGCCACCTAGTGGAGTAGATGCACAATTTTTGGTATGGGCAGTCTGTGTCCTATTCTACATATACCCTGTCAATTTTAGACCTCTCAGCATAATACTTGTGCTGAAATAAACGTTTGTTGTTTTTCGCGTCATAAGCCACGCCCACTTTGACCAGTCGCGATTAACTTCAAGATGTGACCTCAGGAGTCATCCAGCATGGTAGCCAGCCAATTTCGTTAAAATCGGTGTTGTCGTTTAAGAGATATAAATGTCCCGTATCTGCAGCGCCCCCTAGTGGCTAACATCAGCCAATTTTGGGTCTTAGCCTCATAGTGGCATAGCAACCAAGGATCTGAGGTTTGGTGTCGTTAGCATTTATTTTGACCGAGATAGGCAAGAGTTCGCGTTTTTATGGCTAGCTTAAAAAAATTCATTCGTTAATAATTTGTGCATCTTTTTACCGAGCGAAATTCTTTTGATAACTTTAGATCACTTCGAAATGTAGACTGTACACGCCAAGTTTGACGCTGATCGGACAAAACCCCAAGGAGGAGTTCGAAAAAGTAGCTTTTCCAGTTTTCGCGATGTAGCGAAAAAAAATTATAGGCGGAAATGGGCGTGGCCTGGCCCAGGTGATGCATCGCTATTCAGGGAATCTGAGGATAAAAGGGTTTTTGCATGTGTGACATACGGTGTGGGAATTATAGGCCAAAAGGTGTTTTCCTTGGTTATAGCGCCACCTAGTGGCGGACATATGTGAATTTTTGCGTCTGAGGTACGTGCAGGGGTCTGGACCATCCCTCCAAATTGCACCGCCCTCCCTTGCACGGTTTAGGCTGCAGCCGGACTTTTATCAACGGAAGAATAATAAAAAAAAAAAGAAGAAGATGAATAAAAATCCGAACAAAAACAATAGGGTTCCCAGCACCGCTGGTGCTGGGAAACGCGTCTGCTTTGCAGTCGCGTTCCCCAGCCCCCGCGGGCTTGGCCCCCTAACTAGAACTGCAAGCAGTTATGAAAGGGGGCCAAGCCTCCCCGCGCGACTCGGCCCCCGCGCGTAGCGGAGCCCACGTAACGCCAATGGCTCTATTTCGGTATCATGAGGTACATCGCCAAGATTTGCTGTCAAAACGTGCGGTCAAACAAGGCTGCCCTCTCTCTCCATTCCTCTTATTGTAAAGGAAAGAGCACTGGAAGCTCTGTATAATTGCTGAACATGTTGTTGTAACAAGTCATGCCCACTTTGACCAAACAGTGCTAAACTTTACGGCTGGCCTCGGGAGTGACTCCGCATCATGCTCCCCAAATTTCGTGCGAATCCGATGAACTTTTATGTCACTTGATATTTTCTCTGTTTTATAGCGCCCCCTTTTTCCCAATTTGTACCAAATTTGGCACAGTGCCTCTGGTTGACCTTGGAAACAAGTGACTTGAGTTTCATGTCGATAGTTTTTATTTTGACAGAAATATTCAACAGTATGTGATTTTTAGCTAGCAGAAATAATTGCTTATTTATAAGTAAACCGCATTTTTTTGCGTAGCAACATTCTTTTGATAACTTTTGATCAGGCTAGTCTGGAGATTGTCTGGGCTAAGTTTCGTGCAGATGGAGTGTAAACCCTAGGAGGAGTTCGAAAAAGTAGGTTTTTGACGTGTAGCGAATTAGAAAGAGAAATGTGTTGTGGAACTGGGCGTGGCCTATGTCATAAGATGCGGGTCTATGCAGGGAACACGTGGATATAAAGTTTATGAAGATGTGACTTAAAATGTGGAAGTTACAGGCCAAAATGCGTTTGCGTGTGTTTATAGCGCCACCTAGTGGAGTAGATGCACAATTTTCGGTATGGGCAGTCTGTGTCCTATTCTACATATACCCTGTCAATTTCAGAGCTCTCAGCATAATACTTGTGCTGAAATAAACGTTTGTTGTTTATCGCGTCATAAGCCACGCCCACTTTGACCAGTCGTGATTAACTTCAAGATGTGGCCTCAGGAGTCATCCAGCATGGTAGCCAGCCAATTTCGTGAAAATCGGTGTTGTCGTTTAAGAGATATAAATGTACCGTATCTGCAGCGCCCCCTAGTGGCTAACATCAGCCAAATTTGGGTCTTAGCCTCACAGTGGCATGCCAACCAAGGATCTGAGGTTTGGTGTCGTTAGCATGTATTTTGACTGAGATATGCAACAGTTCGCGTTTTTATAGCTAGCTAGAAAATTTTATTCGTTAAAAATTTGCGCATATTTTGATTGAACAAAATTCTTTTGATAACTTTAGATCAGGTCTTGGTGAGAACATACGTGCCAATTTTCACACTGATCGGACCAAACCCCTAGGAGGAGTTCGAAAAAGTAGGTTTTCGAGTTTTTGCGATTTCCTGAAAAAAAAATTCTAGGCGGAAATGGGCGTGGCTTAGCCCAGGAGATTGAGGGCAAATCAGGGAATCTGAGGATATGAGGTTTTTGCGTGTGTGACATACGGTGTGGGAATTATAGGCCAAAAGGTGTTTTCCTTGGTTATAGCGCCACCTAGTGGCGGACATATGTGAATTTTTGCGTCTGAGGTACATGCAGGGGTCTGGACCATCCCTCCAAATTGCACCGCCCTCCCTTGTACGGTTTAGGCTGCAGCCGGACTTTTATCAACGGAAGAATAATAAAAAAACTAGAACTGCAAGCAGTTATGAAAGGGGGCCAAGCCTCCTGCGCGACTCGGCCCCCGGGCGTCGCGTAGCCCACGCAACGCGAACGGCTCTATTTCGGTACAGGAAGGTACGTCGCCAAGATTTGCTATCGCACATGAGGTCAAACAAGGCTGCCCTCTCTCTCCACTCTTCTTATTGTAATGGGAAGAGCACTGGAAGATCTGTATTATTGCTGAATATGTTTGTCGTAAACAAGTCACGCCCACTTTGACCAAACAGTACTAAACTTTACGGCTGGCCTCGGGATTGATTCCACATCACGCTCACAAAATTTCGTGCGAATCTGAGCAACTTTTGTGTCGCTTGATTTTTCCTCTGTTTATAGCGCCCCCTTTTGACAAATTTGCACCAAATTTGGTACAGAGCCTCTTGCTGACGTCTGAAACAAGTAATTTGAGTTTCATGTCGATAGCTTTTACTTTGACAAAAATATGCAACAATATGTGTTTTTTAGCTAGCAGAAAAAATTGATTATTTGTAAGTACGGCATTTTTTGGAGTAGCAAAATTCTTTTGAGAACTTTTGATCAGGCCGATCTGGAGACTGTATGTGCAAAGTTTCGTGCAGATGGAGCGTAAACCCTAGGAGGAGTTCGAAAAAGTAGGTTTTTAACGTGTAGCGAATTAGAAAGAGAAATGTGTTGTGGAAGTGGGCGTGGCCTATGTGAGAATATGCGGCTCTATGTAGGGAAGACGTGGATATAATGTTTATGAACTTGTGATCAAAAATGTGGAAGTTACAGGCCAAAACGTGATTGTGTCTGTTACAGCGCCACCTAGTGGAGTAGACGCATAATTTTTGGTGTGGGTGATGTGTGTCCTATTCTATATATACCCTGTAAATTTCAGAGCCCTCAGCATAATACTTGAACTAAAATAAAAGTTTTGTTGTTTATGTCGTAATGAGCCACGCCCACTTTGACCAGTCGTGATTACCATCAAGCTATGGCCTCAGGAGTGACCCAGCATCATGGCCACTAAATTTGGTAAAAATCGGTGTTGCCGTTTAAGAGATATAACGTTGGCATATTTGCAGTGCCCCCTAGTGGGCAAAGTTAACCAAATTTGGCTCACACCCCCACATCACATGTCAACCAAGGTTCTGGGATGTGGTGTCGTTAGCATTTATTTTGACCGAGATATGCAACTGTTTGCGTTTTTATAGCTAGCTAGAAATTTAATTCGTTAATAATTTGCGCATATTTTGACCCAAACAGAACTCTTTTGATAACTTTAAAGATAAGGTTGAGCTGACGAACGTCCGTGCCAAATTTCACAGTGATTGGACCAAACCCCAAGGAGGAGTGCGAAAAAGTTGGTTTTCGAGTTTTAGCGATTTCCTGAAAAAAAATTCTAGGCGGAAATGGGCGTGGCCTAGCCCAGGAGATTCAGGGCTATTCAGCGAATCTGAGGATATGAGGCTTTTGAATGTGCGCCAAAGGGTTTGGGAGTTATCGGCCAAAAGTGTTTCCCTTGGTTATAGCGCCACTGCTGGCAGACATATGTCAATTTTTGCGCCTGAGGTACGTGCAGGGGTCTGGACCAACCCTCCAAATTCCACCGCCCTCCCTTGTACGGTGTAGCCTGCAGTAGCACTTTTATCAACGGAAGAATAAAAGAAATAATAATAAAAATAAAAATCGAACAATTACAATAGGGTTCCCAGCACCGCTGGGCTGGGAAACGCGTATGCCTTGCATACGCGTTCCCCAGCCCCCGCGGGCTTGGCCCCCTAACTAGAACTGCAAGCAGTTATGAAAGGGGGCCAAGCCTCCCGCGCGACTCGGCCCCCGGGCGTCGCGGAGCACACACGCAACGCAAACGGCTCTGTTTCGTCACCGGAAGGCACGTCGCTGAGGTTTGCCGTTAAATGTGAGGTCAAACAAGGCTGCCCTGTCCTCTCCCTTCCTCTTACTGTAATGGGAAGAGCTTGCAAGTGTTAAAGGCAGAATATGTTTGTTGTGACAAGTCACGCCCACTTCGATCAAACATGACTAAACTTTACGGCCGGGCTCGGGAGGGACTCCAGATCACGCTCCCCGAATTTCGTGCGGATCCCAGCTACTTTTGTGTCGCTTGATATTACCGTGTTTATAGCGCCCCCTGTTGCCCAATTTGCACCAAATTTGGCACAGAGCCTCTGGGTGATGTCTGAAAGAAGTGACTCAAGTTTCATGTCGATAGCTTTTTACTTTGACAAAAATATGCAACAATATGTGTTTTTTAGCTAGCAGAAAAAAATGTTTATTTATAAGTACCCGCATTTTTTGGAGTAGTCAAAATTCTTTTGATAAAACTTTTTGATCAGGGCCATCTGGAGACTTGTATGTGAAAAGTTTCGTGCAGCTGGAGCGTAAACCCTAGGAGGAGTTCGAAAAAGTAGATTTTTGACGTGTAGCGAATTAGAAAGAGAAATATGTTGTGGAAGTGGGCGTGGCCTATGTCAAAAGATGCGGCTCTATGTAGGGAACACGTGGATATAAAGTTTATGAAAATGTGATCAAAAATGTGGAAGTTACAGGCCAAAACGCGTTTGCATCCGTTACTGCGCCACCTAGTGGAGTAAACGCATAATTTTTGGTATGGGTGGTCTGTGTCCTATTCCATATATACCCTGTAAATTTCACAGCCCTCAGCATAATACTTGAGCTGAAATAAATGTTTGTTGTTTATCTCGTAATAAGCCACGCCCACTTTGACCAATCGTAATTAGCTTCAAGATATGGCCTCAGGAGTGACCCAGCATCATGCCCACCAAATTTGGTAGAAATCGGTGTTGCCGTTTAAGAGATATAAATGTCCCATATTTGCAGCGCCCCCTAGTGGCCAACATTAGCCAAATTTTGCTCACACACTCACAGTGACATTCCAACCAAGTATCTCAGACTTGGTGGCGTTAGCATTTTTTTTTGACCGAGATATGCAATTGTTCGCGTTTTTATAGCTAGCTTGAAAAAAATTTTCGTTAATAATTTGCGCATACTTTGACGGAGCAAAATTCTTTTGATAACTTTAGATCAGGTCCATCGGAAGAGTGTACGTGCCAAATTTCACACAGATCGGACCAAAGCCCAAGGAGGAGTTCGAAAAAGTAGGTTTTGCAATTTTCGCGATTTTGCGGGAAAAAAATTCTAGGCGGAAATGGGCGTGGCCTAGCTCAGGTGATTCAGGGATATTCAGGGAATCTGTGGATATGAGGCTTTTGAATGTGCGACATACTATGTGGGAGTTATAGGCCAAAACGTGTTTTTCTTGGTTATAGTGCCCCCTGCTGGCAGACATATGTGAATTTTTGCGCCTGAGGTCCCTGCAGGGGTCTGGACCAACCTTCCAAATTGCACCGCCCTCCCATGCACGGTTTAGGCTGCAGCACCACTTTTAGCCGTGGAAAAATAAAAATAATAATAGTGAACTATAAAAATCTGAACAATTACAATAGGGTTCCCAGCACCGCTGGTCCTGGGAAACGCGTATGCTTGCATACGCGTCCCCCAGGCCCCGCGGGCTTGGCCCCCTAAAAAGAAGATGAATAAAAATCAGAACAAAAACAATAGGGTTCCCAGCACCGCTGGTGCTGGGAAACGCGTATGCTTGCATACGCGGTTCCCAGCCCCCGCGGGCTTGGCCCCCTAACTAGAACTGCAAGCAGTTATGAAAGGGGGCCAAGCCTCCCGCGCGACTTGGCCCCCGGGCGTTGCGTAGCCCACGCGACGCGAATGGCTCTATTTCGGTACAGGAAAGTACGTCGCCAAGATTTGCTATCGCACATGAGGTCAAACAAGGCTGCCCTCTCTCTCCACTCTTCTTATTGTAATGGGAAGAGCACTGGAAGCTCTGTATTATTGCTGAATATGTTTGTCGTAACAAGTCACGCTCACTTTGACCAAACAGTACTAAACTTTACGGCTGGCCTCGGGAGTGACTCCACATCACGCTCACAAAATTTCGTGCGAATCTGAGCAACTTTTGTGTCGCTTGATTTTTCTCTGTTTATAGCGCCCCCTTTTGACAAATTTGCACCAAATTTGGTACAGAACCTCTTGCTGACCTCTGAAACAAGTGACTTTAGTTTCATGTCCATAACTTTTATTTTGACAAAAATATGCAATGGTATGTCTTTTTTAGCTAGCAGAAAAAATTGCTTATTTATAAGTACCGCGTTTTTTGGAGTAGCAAAATTCTTTTGATAACTTTTGATCAGGGAAGTCTGGAGACTGTGTGTGCAAAGTTTCGTGCAGATGGAGCGTAAACCCTAGGAGGAGTTCGAAAAAGTAGGTTTTTAACGTGTAGCGAATTACAAAGAGAAATATGTTGTGGAAGTGGGCGTGGCCTATGTCAGAAGATGCGGGTCTATGTAGGGAACACGTGGATATATAGTTTATGAACTTGTGATCAAAAATGTGGAAGTTACAGGCCAAAACGTGATTGTGTCCGTTACAGCGCCACCTAGTGGAGTAGACGCATAATTTTTGGTGTGGGTGGTGCGTGTCCTATTCTATATATACCCTGTAAATTTCACAGCCCTCAGCATAATACTTGAGCTAAAATAAATGTTTGTTGTTTATGTCGTAATAAGCCACGCCCACTTTGACCAGTCGTGATTATCATCAAGATATGGCCTCTGGAGTGACCCAGCATCATGGCCACCAAATTTGGTAAAAATCGGTGTTGCCGTTTGAGAGATATAACGTTGGCATATTTGCAGCGCCCCCTAGTGGGCAAAGTTAACCAAACTTGGCTCACACCCCCACAGTCACATGCCAACCAAGGATCTCGGATTTGGTGTCGTTAGCATTTATTTTGACCGAGATATGCAACTGTTTGCATTTTTATAGCTAGCTGTAATATTTTATTCGTTAATAATTTGTGCATATTTTGACCAACCAAAACTGTTTTGATAACTTTAGATCAGGTCCAGCTGACGAATGGACATACCAAATTTCACACTGATCGGAGCAAACCCAAGGAGGAGTTCGAAAAAGTAGGTTTTCGAGTTTTAGCGATTTCCTGAAAAAAAATTCTAGGCGGAAATGGGCGTGGCCTAGCCCAGGTGATTCAGGGCAATTCAGGGAATCTGTGGATATGAGGCTTTTGAATGTGCGCCAAAGGATTTGGGAGTTATAGGCCAAAACGTGTTTCCCTTGGTTATAGCGCCACCTGCTGGCAGACATATGTCAATTTTTGCGCCTGAGGTACGTGCAGGGGTCTGGACCAATCCTCCAAATTGCACCGCCCTCCCTTGTACGGTTTAGCCTGCAGTACCACTTTTATCAACGGAAGAATAAAAGAAATAATAAAAATAAAAATCGGAACGAAAACAATAGGGTTCCCAGCACCGCTGGTCCTGGGAAACGCGTATGCCTTGCATACGCGTTTCCCAGCCCCCGCGGGCTTGGCCCCCTAATAATAACTAGAACTGCAAGCAGTTATGAAAGGGGGCCAAGCCTCCCGCGCGACTCGGCCCCCGGGCGTCGCGGAGCCCACGCAACGCAAACGGCTCTGTTTCGTCACCGGAAGGCACGTCGCCGAGGTTTGCCGTTAAATGTGAGGTCAAACGAGGCTGCCCTGTCTCTCCCTTCCTCTTACTGTAATGGGAAGAGCACTGCAAGTGTCAAAGGCAGAATATGTTTGTTGTGACAAGTCACGCCCACTTTGATCAAACATGACTAAACTGTACGGCCGGGCTCGGGAGGGACTCCAGATCACGCTCCCCGAATTTCGTGCGGATCCAAGCTACTTTTGTGTCGCTTGATATTACCGTGTTTATAGCGCCCCCTGTTGCCCAATTTGCACCAAATTTGGTACAGAACGTCTGGGTGACCACTGAAAGAAGTGACTAAAGTGTCATGTTGATACCTTTTACTTTGACAAAAATATGCAACAATATGTGTTTTTTAGCTAGCAGAAAAAATTTTTTATTTATAAGTACCACATTTTTTGGAGTAGCAAAATTCTTTTGATAACTTTTGATCAGGGCCATCTGGAGACTGTATGTGCAAAGTTTCGTGCAGCTGGAGCACAAACCCTAGGAGGAGTTTGAAAAAGTAGGTTTTTGACGTGTAGCGACTTACAAAGAGAAATATGTTGTGGAACTGGGCGTGGCCTATGTCATAAGATGCGGCTCTATGCAGGGAACACGTGGATATAAAGTTTATGAAAATGTGACTTAAAATGTGGAAGTTACACGCCAAAACGCGTTTGCGTCTGTTATAGCGCCACCTAGTGGAGTAGATGCACAATTTTCGGTATGGGCAGTCTGTGTCCTTTTCTACATATACCCTGTCAATTTCAGACCTCTCAGCATAAGGCTTGTGCTGAAAAAAACTTTGTTGTTTATCGCGTCATAAGCCACGCCCACTTTGACCAGTCGCGATTAACTTCAAGATGTGGCCTCAGGACTCATCCAGCATGGTAGCCAGCCAATTTCGTTAAAATCGGTGTTGTCGTTTAAGAGATATAAATGTACCGTATCTGCAGCGCCCCCTAGTGGCTAACATCAGCCAAATTTGGGTCTTAGCGTCACAGTGGCATGCCAACCGAGGATCTGAGGGTTGGTGTCGTTAGCATTTATTTTGACCGAGGCCCCGCGGGCTTGGCCCCCTAATAATAATAATAAATAATTATACTATTAAAGAAAGGAGCAATTCTGGTGTTATTTTATTTCGTACTTGTTGGGCTGGCTGACCTCGAATTTAAATAAACTCTATCAAAATAAGAGCCAGGAGAATAGAACTCAGTCACATATGAAGACAAGAGTGTTGCCCCTTGATGCCACAGGAGGGAATATATTGCCCATAGTTTGCCCTTTTTGTTTTTTTTTAGCTTTGAACCAAAATCTGAAATTGTTCATTTTTAAATCCAAAGTAGTTTATTGATTACATCATTAAACAGTCTATGAATGTTAATAAATATACAGTGCTTAACAAATTAATTAGACCACCTGTTATAAAAATGAGAAAACATAAATATTTTAGAAATCTTTAACAACTTTGTTGTTATTTATTTGGCAAATAACAAACTGAAAGAAATAAATAGTCCAAAAAACACATACACACATACAAACACATAATAACCAAAAAATTTTGTATGGCCTCCTTCGGCCTTGATAACAGCTTGCATTCTTGCTGGCATTGTTTTTATGTACTTTTCGACAGTCTGTTTTGTTATTGAGTTCCAAATAGTTTCTAGCTGTTCCCACAGACTTGCTTTAGATGAAACTTTTGTGAAATCAATCTTTGAACCTACTAAATCCCAAATTTGTTCAATAGGATTCAAATCCAGACTTTGACTTGGCCATCCCATTAGTTCCAGTTCTCCAGATTCTTTTTTCTTGGTCAAATCATCTCTGCACAGCTTTGAAGTATGCTTGAGGTCATTGTCTTGTTGGTATATGAACCCACAACCAATCGGATTCAGTCCAGAAGGGATTCTATGATGCACTAAGATGTCTTGGTAGACATTCTTGTTCATGATACAGTCGATTTTCACTAATTTGCCCACACTGTTTCTACAAATGGAACCCCATACCATAATGGAATCTCCACCGTGTTTCACTGTGGGTGCAATGCATCTGGCATCAAAACGTTCTCCAGCTTTTCTGCTGACATAAACACGACGATGCTGACGGAAGAGTTCAAACTTGGACTCATCCGGCCAGAGTACCTTCTTCCAATCATCAACAGTCCAGTGTTTGTGCTCCCTGGCAAATCTGAGGCATGTGTGGGTGTTTGCAGGCCTCAATAATGGCTTCTTAGCAGCTAGTCTTCCCTTTAAGCCTTGTTCCGTCAGTCGTCAGCTTATGGTCATTCTGGAGACTTTCTCAGACTCTGATCTAGAAGCATTTATCTCTGCCTGAAGATCAGCAGTGGTCTTCCTTCTGTCTCTAGTACTTAAAATCTTGAGGTGTCTTACATCTGCTTCAGTGAACTTTCATTTCCTGCCTCTTCCTTGGTGCATTTTGTAAGCACCAGTCTCGGCAGTTGACTCCAAAGCATACTTGACCACACTGTGAGAACACTTTCTTTCTTTCCCTATTTGTCACAGAGACCATCCAGCATCATGAAGTGCTTTAATGTGGACTCTTTCATTTTCAGTGAGTTCTCGATGTTTTACCATTTTGAACAGGAATGAGGAATTTCAAACTGAATTCACCTTTTTATACCCAAATTTGAGCCGGCTCAGTGGGCTTCTCTGAGAAGTCAGAAATTACTAATTTAATTTACTATTTTTTCTGTTTTTTTGCAAAACAGTAAATTTGAAAATTTATGAATAACAATAATAATTATATTTTAACATTAAAAATATAATTTTGGCTAAAGAGCTTCTACATACTGGTGTATTAACCATTACAGACACATAAAAATGATTTTGGTAATTACCAGTGCTGTTAATTTAGGGCAGCTGTGGCATAAATCTTACATTGGGTGGTGATCTAAGAAATTTGTATCTAAACTGTATCTAAACATTTTTTCTGTCAGTCCTACATGTGTAAACCATATGTCACTCATTAATGGTGGATACTGACACAAGTATTCTGTGTCAGCATGGCATAAATATTTTTAATACATGTTTACCCTTCATGATCTCCAAACATTAAATCTTAAATCATATAATCTTCCTACCCATGTCTGTTGTGATTGGTGGTTGTAAAATCCCAATGTCTTGATTGGCCTTTGTGATTCTGTGATTGGTTGTTGGAAACCCCCCTGGATTGTGATTGATTCCTGACACTTTGTGACAGAGAAACACACAGACTCTCCTGTTTTACGTATAGGCCTCCTCATACAGTTGTTCAGTCTTACAGGTGCATCTGGTTGGGGTTGATGTCATTCACCATCACGGTAGTTTTGATTGTTTTAATGAAATCCGTCATTAACAACAAGTCTCCTCCACACGCAGCTTCTGTCAGACAGACAGGGTAAGAGAAACACACTGACCTCACTCTGTGTGTGCGTAATGTACGAGTGCATATGGTGGAGCTGCAATGACACAGAGAAGAGAGGTGCTGCAGCCACGTGATGATAAATGACATTGAAACTTAAAAGTTTCTGCTAATCAATACTCTGGTCTTTAATAATTCAGCCCTTTATTGCTGAATTTCAGTAACCCACCCCTATGTGTGAAAGGCAGTGTACTGTTTTGTTTGGATTTAAACGAGACCTCAAGGCAAATCATTTGCCTTGAGGTCTCGGTCTGTATTCTGTATACTGATTGGCTGTTGTAAAATCGCCCTGTACTGTGATTGGCTGTTGGAAAAATCCCTCTGTATTGTGATTGGCTGTTGTAAAATCTCCCTGTACTGTCATTTGCTGTTGTAAAATCCCTCTATATTGTGATTGGCCGTTATAAAATTGCCCTTTATTCTGATTGGCTGTTAGAAAATCACCCTGTATTGTGATTGGCTGTCATAAAAACATCTGTGCTGTGATTGGCTGTTGGAAAATCCCCTTGTACTGCAATTGGCGGTTGGAAAATCCCTCTTTATTGTGATTGGCAGTCAAAAAATTCCCATGTGCTATGATTGGCTGTTGGGAAATTTGCCTGTGCTGTGACTGGTTGTTGTAAAATCCCCTTTGATTCAGATTGGCTGTTGGAAAATCCCCCTGTATTGTGATTGGCTGTTGGGAAATTTGCCTGTGCTGTGATTTGTTGTTGTAAAATCCCCTTTGATTCAGACTGGCTGTTGGAAAATCCCCCTGTATTGTGATTGGCTGTCATAAAAACATCTGTGCTGTGATTGGCCGTGAAATCCTCATCCTCATAAAATTATCCTCATCAAAAACAGCAGCAGTTGGAGCCAAAACTCATCCCTGCAAAAAACATCAGCCCGTGGGCTGTCATTTTGGCAAAAATTCATCCTCATCAAAGAAAGGGCAGCCGTCAGAGCCAAAACTCATCCTCCACGGGCTGTCGTTTTGGCCAAAATTCATCCTCATCAAAGAAAGGGCAGCCGTCAGAGCCAAAACTCATCCTCCACGGGCTGTCGTTTTGGCCAAAATTCATCCTCATCAAAAATGGTCATCGTCGGAGCCAAAACTCATCCTCATCAAAAACGTCAGCCCACAGGCTGTTGTTTTGGCCAGAATTCATCCTCTATAAAAAGGGCCGCCGTTGGAGCCAAAACTCATCCCTGGATAAAATGTCAGCCCGCGGGCTTTCGTTTTGGCCGAAATTCCGACCCGCCCCAAACGCCGGCCGAAGGGGCCAGAACTCGCCCCTGCCACCAGACTGAAGCCCGCCGGCCGTCCTTTTGGCCAGAATTCACCCTCATCCAAAACGCCAGCCGTGGCAGCCAGAAAATTTCTCCCTGCGAAAAACGTCA
>JAWZSL010000257.1:0-30435 GCA_034769285.1 Lutjanus argentimaculatus | reverse complement strand
ATTTTTGTCAAAAAGAGGCAACCAAAAGTCACTATGACTGGCGGGTTTTAAAGGAACACAGGTCTGGCGTTCCTCAGTATTAGATGTCTCACTCTCTGATGTACCTGAACTGTGGTCATTAGCTTGAAAATGACACATTGTCCATGAATGATGTTGTGGCCTGTTGATCTCTATGAAGATGTCCAGAAAATGAATTGAAGTTATGATATGTTCTTGAGCTATCATCTTGTCTGCACATTATAGTCCCTCTGATAAGACATGTAATTTCACACAGAAGCCTGACTGATCCACAGATTTCAGGCCTTTGGACATCATGTTGGGTTTGTAATACAGATAAACTAGACTTAAACCTGAGGTACAAGATTGTTTAGCTTCTCAAAAATGTAGATAGTCTTTATTGCCTTTGACGTTGTAATCTACAATATAATTCACTGATGTACTCAAACTCAGTGATATAATCTGATCATTTAGTTTAAGATAACTTTATTTTAAAAGGCTGTCTGGCTTTAAACAAATTGATTCCAATTTACAATCTTATTTCAAGATTGATTGTTATTGACATTGTTATTGTTATTGACATTATTGTTGTTATTATGACAACAGTTTCAAGATGTGTAGATTTGTTGTTGTCTGATGTAAAAAGTTTTATCTTTGAATATGTACTCACGGTGTTTTGAGACCAGTGGATGTACTTATATGTTAAGACTTTGCTGTTAGTTTATATCCTGTTACATGTGTAGGGGAATATGATATTAATACCTCGTAATAAATGTTCCTACATTAACATTTATTAATAATAGGGGGCACCACCTCAAAATTAGAGGAAAATTACTGTAACACAATAATAACTTACGGAGATCAGTTATTAATTGATCAGTACACTTATCAGTTATGAATCAATCTCATCTGGGTTGTGAATTCTTCCGTACATTGATCTTAATTCCTGTATCAGAAGAGATATCCACAGACAACGACTTGGCGATAAATGAGGATTTATTAGAGATTAATGAGTTAACATATGAATATATGAATAATCAATGGAGGTAGATGAATACACAAAATGCAATAATATATATGGGCATTAATGTAGATAATTCAATGGTACTGTAGTTGACGATAATGAGAGAGTATGTGTTTGTAAATAGAGGTTAGAAACACGTAGATGTGGACTATGTGTAAAACCGCTTATTTAGCAAACATAGATTAGAATTAAAATTAAATCAGCTAAGCTTTCTATCCGACATCAACTCTTATCACAACGGCTGCGGTTGGTAGGTGAGGTTTGCCTACTTTCTCTGCAGCGTGGATCAGGCTCGGACGTGCTCGGCGGACCCGAACCTCGTGGCGGCACCAGCAGACCTTGGACACAGCCTCCCAACGAGACGATGCTAGCGGGGACGCAGTGGCGTGGAGTGGCGGCCTTGGCGATGGTTCTAGGCGGTCCTCAAACGTCCGTTACCGTGGCTACAGAGTCTTTAGTTCGGCAAAAAGAAACCAACACCGAGAGCAACTTCAGTGCGTCTCTGGCAGCTCTGGACCAGGTGGTTCTTGGTGATAGAGGCGTTATAGGTCGGATAGTAGCTGTGTCTGATGACTGTAGTTACTTGCTTATAATAAAGTTGAAAACAATCTCGTTGGCCGTTCGATCTTGCTTCCTAAATTATTATCAACGCGTGAAAGAAAAATGTTGTCTGAAGCATTACAAAAAGGCAGAATTCAGGAAAAACCGAGGCGTTCCTGAATGCAACTTTTAAAAATCGTCAAAACTCGGGATGAGGTTAAAAATAAAAATCCTTGTGAAGAAAAAGTTACTCGAGTAAAAATACGCAAACGTAAAAACGAGGTAATTGAGATAATCACTTGAAGAATGAATGCAAAACGTATAAGAATAGCTGAAAAAGCAAAATTCAAATTCAATGGAAAAAGCATGTGCTGAAAAACGCAACTGGAGTTCTTAAAAGGAAAATACTTAAAAAGTTACTAAGTGTGAAGAAGAAGTGAAGGATAGGAGAAGAAGCGATGAAGCGAAGACGATGAAGTGAAAAACGATGAAGTGAAAAGATGAAGCGTCGAGATCAATAGTCTTATCAGACACATTTGAGTGGGCGTGTTTCTGGCAGGCGGGCCTCTTCACCTTAGACTTTGATTATTTTCATTCGGGAGCGAATTAAACGAATTTAACGTGGTTTGTATGGTTTTAAATATTATGCGCGATAGACACATACTTTTCTCATTATGTTCAAAAATCGGTTTTCATCAAAACATATTAAACAGGATTATCATGTTACATTTAACAGAGTGATAAACGTTTCTTATGAAACGCTACAAACTATCCTAAGTTTCTGTAACACAGGACATGCAAAAAGTGAAGATAACATACTGTGGAAAAACATGTTGATTAATCAATTTAACCACATTCAACTTCAAACGATAATTATAAGATTCCTGCAAGAACTTCGTTAACTGTCGCCAAAAGATGGCAATGTGACTCCATGTAGCATTTTTGTGATTAAATGCATGAAATTGTAACTAGCTTAAACTATAACATACAGAAATGAGCGTTGTATCAAATTATTCAGAAATGAGTTCTGGAAAAGGATACAGTACACAGACTTTGATTAAATGTTCATTTTCACTTTCAGGAGAAGTTTTGAGTTTGTTAACACAGAAAATCAGTCCTTACAAAGGAATTTGAGATTTACAACCCCATCTGACGTCTTATCAGGAGAAAAAGGGAGAGCAGGATGGAGCAGAGCAAAAGGGGATTCTTTGGTTGTTATATCAGCTAGAAGATGTAAATGTAAGAAGATAGAGAAAGAAGGAGAAAGTGTTGTTCTGGAGAAGGAATACTGGTCCTTAGAACAACTTCAGTGTCTTTAACACAAAGAAGCTTACTTCTTAGCAGGGCTTAGTAGCCGTGAAGGGGTTGTTTAGGGATAAGTTGTAGAAATATCAAAGGTTCGTAAGTGTCTTGACCAACGGCTTCCCGTGTCAGTGTGATGTGAATCAGGACACCCTGGGGAGGGGTGAGCGTCCTGGCGGGTTCTTCTCTTAACGCCTTTTAAGGGAATGGCGCCAAAAGTTCTCTGAAAGAATGTGTATCTGTTCAGGTTGTTGTTTACCCCAAAAGTCATAAATACTTCAATATTGGAGATCCCTTGTTCGAGGCCTGTCCTGGCTTGGTGAGCAAGGGCTGTGTTCCTACACATGTTATCCACTAGACCAAACTGTGTGATTGTAATGTCTGACTTACAGACTTCCATATGTAAATATGATGCTGGTAACACTTTCCATGTTTACAGTAGCTGTTGTGCATTACAAAATTACTCTTGATTTATTGCCTAATAATCTAAATTAACATTAAGACATCACAACTTTGTTGTGAATTGGCGCTATACAAATAAAATTTGATTTGATTTGATTTGATAATTACCAGTGTTGGGCAGTAGTGGTGTTACTAGTTTAACTACATTTCTCAGTAACGTGGTCGTAACGTCGCTGTTTTCTACATCAAATAGCTTTTCAGTAGTGAAGCTACTTTAGTGATCAAATAACGCGGTAGCGTCCACAGAAGCTAAATTTCCCCAGGCATTTCTAAACATTAAATGCAACTGTAACAATGGCCTATGTTACTGGGTTCGTCTCAGCACAATAGACAGCCACAGTACTTCACTGAATGCAAAATCTCTTTAATTTTACCCACACACGTTTGTAACATGACACAACTGAATTATCTGCTTGCCCGGCGCTCATCATCTTCATGATATTCTTTTTAACACCGACCAGCTCCAAATCTTCCTTTAATAAGGAACACAGACTCAAGGGTCTCCTGCCTGTGTCTGTGTGTGTGTGCCTTTTCTCCCCTTCCAGCATGCTACTGCAGAGAGACAGAGAAGCATGATTAAGCCACAGAAATCACCTGTGTCACTCAGCACTGGCACTGCTCCCCTGAGCCCCTCCCTCACCTCTCTCTCCTGCAGCAGAGCTCAACCACACCTCCCTACCACAGCAACTCCTCCATGTGGCGTCACGTATCTATCCTCCTGCTGATGCCCGTCATAGACTGTGTATGAAAAGTTGCCTGTGAGTTGTCTGATGCAGCGGGGCAGGATGGAAAGCGCGCAGCAGGAGACAATGGTGGAGGAGGGATCAGAGACGTGTACATCTCGTGAATCTCCATGACCATACCTTAACAAGTTCATGTTACTTATCGAGTTTACTGTGCAACCCCTAAAGGAAACTCCTGTCAACATCCAAGACGTTCAACACAAAGTTAAGGACACACATTCAGGTATTTCCTGAAGTTAACACAACAATCGCCAGCTAAGATAATCATCACAACTCAGTCAGCAAACACCGACAGCTAACATGGCACAAGCTAGCAACATGTCCTTTGGCTGCAAAAGAATAAAAAGTGTGTGTGTGTGTTGCTGTCTGTGTGCGACGCGTGTGTGTGTGTGTGTGTGTGTGTGAAGGGAATTTAGGCAGGAAGAGGCAGGAAAAATGAGAAGACAGGAGAAGCTGAACTTTGGGGTTTTATGTTTTTTCCAAAATAAAAATTTGTGTGGGGGGTTTTTTTTTTTTTTTTTTTTTTTTTTTTTTTAAAAATTTTCCCTCTAAAAAACCCAAAAATTTTTTGTGGTCAGTTAAAAATAAAGATAGACTACTTTTTTTTAAATCCAAAAAGGAAAAAAACCCGGGTTACATCAGCCATTTTAACTTTAATAAAAAACATAAAACAATGAGGTAGATAGAAATTGATTTGGGAAATGAAGTTTTCGGGGGGGGAAAAAAAAAATACTTTGTGATTTTAAACACTTGCCCTTTTTTATTGAAGTTTACTTGCTGCTTTTCCCTCGGGTTTGGGACTTCAGTGAAAGTGAACTTCTTTTAAAATGTAAATAACTAACACTACATTTTCCAAGTACCCGTTGCCCAACCCCGGATCTGTCCACGTGACGTCACAAAGCGGGGGTTCCTGTGCCCATCACATTTGGGCCCTGGGGATCGTAAATTTGGGGCTTTGATCTGACCATTGTAAAACATCAAAATTTGGGCCCGTAAAGTGTCCCCTTGGGACACCCACAAAGCGCTTTGATCTGTCCTTGTAAACATCAAAAATTGGCTTAAATGTTTCCACTGTGACATCCCAAACACTGGGGACCCTTCCACAATACATCACAAGGTGCTTTAAATCTGTCCTTTTGGACATCACAAAGCGCTTTGATCTGTCCATGGGTGACTTTCAAAAAAAGCGTTTTTAAATTCTGCCCCACTGGGGACATCACAAAGCCCTGTGATTTTTGTCCATTGTCACATCACAAACGCTGTGATGTTTTTTACTGGGACTTTCCCCAAGTCGGTTTAAACCCTGTCCACTGTGACCCACAAACCCCTTTTGGACTGTCCCACTGTGCCCCCTCACAAAGCGCTTTGGAACTGTCCTTTGGGTAACATCACAAAGCGCTTTAAACCCGCCCCACTGTGACATCACAAAGCATTTGTGATCTTCCATCGTGACATCACAAAGCGCTTTAAAAACTGTGCACGGGTGACAGCACAAAGCCTTTGTCTGCCCCCCTTGACATCAAAAAAGCACTTTGATCTGTCCTTTTGGGGACATCACAAAGCCTTTGATCTGTCCACGGGGAAAATCCCCAATTGGCTTTTCCTGTCCACTGTGACATCAAAAAAAAGCGCTTTGATCTGTCCATTGTGACATCATAAACCCGTTTTTGGTCTGTCCACGTGACATAAAAAAAATTGGCTTTTAAAATCTGTCCACTGTGACATCCCCTTTGGGATGTGATCTCCCCCATGTGCCCGAAACAAACCCTTTTGATCTGTCCACTGTGACATCACAATTGGCTGGGGATCTGTCCCTGTGACGGGCACAAAGCCCCTTTGATCTGTCCTTTGTGAAAATCAAAAAGGGCCTTTTTGATCTGCCCACGGTGACTTTCCACAATTGGCTGTGCCGGGTCCCATGTGACAGCAAAAAGGGCCCCTCTGATCTGTCCCCTGGGAAATCAAAAAAGCGCTGCGATCTGTCCACTGTGACATCACAATTGGCTTTTAAACCTGCTCTTTGTGACAGCACAAAGCCTTTTAAATTTTCCCCTTTGGGTGACATCAAAAAAAGGCGTTTGGGATTTTGTCCCCTTGATATCACAATTGGCTGGTGATCGGCCCAACTGTGCCCAATCACAAAGCGTTTTGGGATCTGTCCACTGGGGACATCCCCAAGGCGCTTTTGATTTGCCCCCATTGTGCCCAATCACAAAGCGCTGTGATTGCCACTGTGCCCTCACAAAGTCCCTTTTTGGATCGGTCCAATTGTGACATCACAAGCGCGGGTAAACGTCCATTTGGGGCCCTCCCCAAACCCGCTTTGGATCTGCCCCACTTTTGACATCCCCAAAGGGGGCTTTGATCTGTCCAAAGTGACATCCCAAAGAAATTTCTGATCTGTCCACTGTGACACACAAAGGCTGTGACGGGCCCCCATGTGACAGCACAAACCCACTTTAAATCGCCCCTGTGAAAATACACAAAACCCTTTTGGGTTTCTGTCCACTTTTATATCACAATTGGTTTGTGATCGGGTCCACTGTGAAAATCACAAAGCGCTTTGATCTGCCCAAATTGTGCATAAAAATTTGGGCCCTGTAATCTGCCCCCACTGTGAAAAATCACAAATTCTGTAAATCTGCCACTGGACATCAAAAAGGCGTTTTTTACTGTCCTTTGGGTAAACATCAAAAAGCGTTTTGGGACCCGGCCCAACCGGCCCCCACAACAACTAAGCGCTTTGACCCTGTCCATTGTGGAAATCAAAAAAGGGCGCTTTGATCTGTCCACTGTACATCACAATTGGCTGTGATCTGTCCACTATGACTTCAAAATTTTGGCCCTGTGATCTCCCCCATGTAACAGCAAAAAAGCGTTTTTGATCTGCCCCATTTTTGACATAAAAAAAGCTTTTTTAAGACTGCCATTTGTGAAAATCAAAATTTGGGGGCCTGAAAATCTGCCCCACTGTGGACATCAAAAAAGGGTGCTGTGATTTTGCCCACTGTGACTCACAAGGGCCTTTTTTTTGGGCCATTGTGACATCACAAAGCGCTTTGATCTGTCCACGTGACATCACAATTGGTTGTGATCTGTCCACTGTGACACACAAAGCGCTGTAAATCGCCCCCCAGTGACAACAAAAAAGGCCCCTTTTTATCTGTCCATTGTGACTTTCACAAAGCCTTTAAAACCCCTGTCCACTGCCCACATCACTAAGCGCTTTGATCTTCCTTTGGGTGGAAACAAAAAGGCGCTTTTGCCCCGGGCCCCAACTGTGACATCAAAAATTTGGCGGGTGATCTGTCCACTGTGACATCCCCAAAGCGTTTTGATTTTGTCCATTTTTGACATCATAAAGCGCTTTGAGCTGTCCACTGTGAAAATCACCAAAGCGCTTTGATCTGTCCCCCTGGGGACATCACAATTGGCTATAAACTGTCCACGTGACATCAAAAAGGGCGCTTTGATCTGCCCCACTGTGACATCAAAATTTGGGTTTGTGATCTGCCCCTATGTGACAGCAAAAAAGCGTTTTTGATCTGTCCACTGTGCCCTCACAAAGCGCTTTGATCTGTCCACTGTGACATCACAATTGAAATTTTATCTGCCCACTGGGGACATCCAATTGGTTTGGTGACCCTTCCCCAATGTGACTTAAACAAAGCACGTGATCGTCCACGGGTTGAAACCCAAACCCGCTGTGATCTTTTCCCCATGTGACAGCACAAAGCCCTTTGATCTGTCTACTGTGACAGCAAAAAAGCGTTTTTAAACTGTCCACTTTGACATCACAATTGGCTGTGATCGGGTCCACTGTGACATCAAAAAAGCACGTGATCTGCCCCTTTTGTGAAAATCACAAAGCGATTTGATCTTTTCCCACTGTGACGGCACAAAGCGCTTTGTTCTCCCCCACGGGAAACTTTAAACAATTGGCTGTGTTTCGGGCCCACTGTGACACAAAAGGCGTTTTTAAATTCTGCCCAAACTGTGACTTTCCAAAGCGCTGTGACCCTGCCCCACTCTCACATCAAAATTTCCCGAGGGTGTCCAGTCGGGCTGGTTCATTTCCTAAACGGGAAACCCCTTTTTTTCATCTCCCAGACACAAAATTTTGCAGCTGGACTGGTGAAGCTTCGCCGTTGCCCCCTTTTGGGGACAACAGAACTGGACATCTCCAGTAAATTGGGCGACATCCCCAGATAAATTTGGGGTTAGCCCAAACCCGGGGTGTGTTCCAGCCATGTGACTTTAACCTTTGGTTTTTTTTGGATCCCCCAAAATTTCACATTTTCGGGGACCTCCACAATCAAGGTGTTTTCCGTCCACCCTCAGTACAAACAGGTTTGGGGCCACACTATTGTGACATCACTATTAAATTTTTTCCCTTCCACAAAGTGCAATGGAGAGATCACAGTTTGTTGAAAAGTAATGTATGGATTTGTTGTGGCCGAGGGGTTAAGGCAAGGGACAAGAAATCCATTGGGGTTTTCCCCCCCGCAGGTTCTGTCATTTTGGCTTTGACCCTGCCACTGTGACACACATTTGGGGCGTGTTTCTGCCCCCGGGGTTTGGGCAGTAGCAGCTTAGAAGGAGAAAGCTTTACTCGGTTTTTAACTACTTTTCTCAGTAAACTGGTCATAACATTGTGTTTTCACTCAAATATTTTTTCCCATAGGAAGCTACTTTCGTGATCAAATAACGCGTAGGGGCCCCCAGAAGCAAAATTTTCCCCCCAGGCTTTAAAAACCCCTTAAAAACCAATTTCCTCCATGGGGGCGTCACGTACCCGGCCTCCTGCGAGGGCCCTCATAGACTGTGTATGAAAATTTGCCCCAAATTTGCGGAATCAGCGGGGAAAGGTTTGGAAAAGGGGCGCAGCGGGAGAAAAAGGCGGGGGAGGGATCAAAAACGTTTACATCTCGTGAATCTCCATAAAACCAAAAACCTTAACAAGTTCAGTTACTTACGATCCCACAGAACATTTACACTTTCCGATTTTACTGTACAACCCCAAAAGGGAAATTTCCCCTTGTCAACACCCCAAGACGTCCAACACAAAGTTAAGGACCCCAATTCAGGTTTTTCCCCCAATTTTAAAAACAAAAAACCCCCCCAGCTAAATAACCATCACAACTCAGTACAAACACCAACACCCAAAACCCTGGCACAACAAAGCAGCATCCCCCTTTTGGGGCACCCAAAAGAAAAAAAAAGTGGTGGTGTGGGGTGTGGTGTAAGGGAATTTTACGGGAAAGGGAGTAGGAAAAATGGGGAAAAACGGGAAAGGCTGAAAAGTATAATTTGGGTTTATGTTACTCAGAAAAAATTACTTCTCTAAAAAAAACCAAATTTTTTGGGGGTCAATTTAAAAAAAGGGAATAGACTACTTTTTAATCCTAAAGGAAATAAACGGGTTAAAACAGCCATTTAAACATTAATCAAAACACAAATCAATGAGGTAATAGCAATGACTTGGAATGAAGTTGTTTTGATTTTAAAAAAAATACTTTTGATGTATTTTAACCCTACTTGTCTTTTTTTTTGTCCTTGGGCTTTGCTCCCATTTCTCTGGGGGTAGCTTCAGTGTAGTAAGTTTTCATTTAATGTAAAATAACTTGTAGTTTAGCTCATTTCATTTTCCAAGTATTTTGCCCAACCTGATAATTACAAATGCATGTAATGATAGTTTTTTTTTTAAAAACAGAAAAATCTAATTGGACATCCACAATTTAAAATTTTTTTCCCCCAAGAGTTAACGTATGAGGGTTAAATTTTAATTTTTTAGCTAATAACAAGGTAATTCATACAAAATTAAAAAAAAAAAAATCTTTTTAGGGAAAATGGATAAATTTAATTTAAAACTTTCCCTTTGAACACTTATAATTGAAATTCTTTTAAAAACCTTCGACATTACTTCCTGAAAAATCGCTGATAATAACAGTAAAAACCCCCAACTGGGGGGTACCACACAACATTTAAAAACTGCTTAAAATTTTACATCTTTAACACTTTAAAGGAACTGAAGTTATATCACAAGTTCTCCCCAAAAAAGGGTTTTTTTGCTCAAATGTTTTTGGGGAAATAAAACGAAAATGAGAATGTACAGGTTTGTTTGGGTCCTGGACAACTATTTGTTCGTCATGAGGTTTGGGGTCTTTTATTTTTTACAAGTTGTTTATTAAACCGGATTTCTTTAAAAATTTTTTTTAAGTTTTAAAAAAAATTTAACTATACGGGGTTTTTTCTGCCCTTAAACCCTAAGGCTAAAGTAAAATGGCTAAAGCACTTAAATCATTCGGGCCCAAAAGACAAAAAGATTTTTGAAATCAAATTCCCCACATTTTAAACTTGTTTCCTTTCCCTTCTTGACTCCACCAAAGGAATCAGTTTTTAAACGTCCACGTTTTTTGCTAACAGTAATGAACTGAGGTGGGGTTTTTTGGGCTTTTTGGGCCTGAGGGTTAAAGGGAAAGTTTGAAGTTTGGGACTTCAGCGAGAAATTAATTTTTTATAACATTTTGTTGTCCTTTGTCATTTTTTAGGGCATTGTTCTGTCCCCTGCCAACATTTGGATGTTGTTTTAAATGACATTTTTAGGGGTTTCTGTTTCCCCCTGTCTTTTTTTGCTTTGAGGGAAAAATTTTTAAACACCACCTGCAGGCAATGAAAAGCAAGACATCCCGGGGAATTTTTTGGATTTTTTAGTGTGTGTTTAAATTTCCCACCCTGGAAAAAAAAAGTGTCCACAAAACAATTTTTACGGGCCCCTTCACTAAAAACCAAAGCAGGGGAGAAAAATTTTTGGTGTAAAGGATAAATTTTTAATAAGTGCGATGAACACATTTCAATAAAAATCTCTATGAAGATGAACAGAGGCGGTGTTTTCCCCTCCCCCTCTTTTGTCTTTTTTCCTGTTTAAAATTTTTATTTTCCCGGTTTTTCTGTCTAAACCCGTTGGGGTCCCAGTTATTTTTCTCCGGGGGGGGAAGCCCACTGAAGGAAAAAGGAAAACAATTTTTGAAATGTTTGACTCGTTAACCCCCCCAACATGTCGTTAGTTTATTTCAGTAGAAACGTAAAAATCTTTTAAAAAACTCTGATTTTGGGAAGTGAAAAACGTAAAACAGCCCGCCTTTTAAAAACTATCCGCCATTTTTGGGGTGGTTTGGTTTGGAGTGTAAACGGTGGAAAAAAGAGTAGAAGTAGATTTATTTTTGAGGGCCCAGTAGTTGAAAAACAGAGTTGTTCCCCCCTGCCCTTAAATTATTGATGACTAAAATCAGCCCTTTTGGAAACGAGGCGGAGAAAAGGGCCGCTCCCCCGGCTCCCCCCCCGCTGTCTAAACCTCAAAAAACGCAAACCTTTGACTTGGCCCGACAGTTTGCTTCTAAAAGGGAACCCCCAGCCCTTTCGAAAACATCTCGCGAGATTTCAACTTTTGAACCCAAACCTTGATTTTTTGGGAAACTTTAACCAATTTTTTTTTTTTTTTCCCAAGTCCTTAAAACCGACCCAGACCAAAACCAAACAGCTTTTTGATTCTTTTAAAACCCGTAATTATTTTGGGTAAAAATGTCCCAATGTTTGAAACAATGCTTTACAAATTTTTGGTGCGAGATTTTAAAAAAATCTAGGGTTCCCTCAAACCCCACGACTACCCCAAAAAAAACGATTTTTTGTTCGTTTTGTCATTTTAAATGATCAATAATTCCAATCAACAGATTTCCATTAAATTTAAATTTTTTTTTTAAATATTTTTTTTTTAGAATGATTTTTGTCTGCTTTTGTAACTTTAAGGGGGGAAAATAACTAATTTACTTTTTCCCCCAAAGTATTTTTTTTTACTCTTCCCTTTCTACTGCACAAAAAAAACATCTCAGAGGGAGACTTTTTGATTTTTTATTTTGTGTACATTTTGTTATTCCTCAGATTAAAGCAATTTTCCCTACTTTGCCAGAATAATCCACTGTTTTGAAACTAACCACCCCCAAAATGCTGATGGGGATAAAGGGATGAAGACTTCAGTTCAAAAAAACAATCCTGGAAAGTTTTTAGGAGAAACAGGGTAGCACCCTCACCCCAAAACAATCCCGGGGAAAAAGGGAGACCACGGACAATAAAAACAGGTCACATTTCCAAATGCACATTAAAAAGCACTTTTGGGCCACTTGTTCACCAAGAGTAACAAGGTGAAGGTAATCGGGCCTAAAGGGTCAAAAGAGTCATTGTTTCTTAATAAAAAACCAATCCTGTCCCCCCCCAAAACTGCTTCTTTTCATTTGGGGAAGCTGTGGGTGCCCCTGATGTTCTAAAGACTCCCTTTTAAATGGTCCTACCCCGGGTTTCTAGAATTTTTAAAAAAATCTCAAAAGGCATTCTGTGATGTCACACTGACACACATGCAAGGGGCCACACACAGGCGCACGGCACACACACCCCACACCACACACACACACACACAACACACACACACCACACACACACCTGGGGGGTAAAAGGTTCTGCATCATTACATAAACCCTTGAGAACAAGTTGGGTCGTTGGCGATCTCCATTTTCCCAAACTTGGGACCTAAATTTGGGAGGAAAATTCATCTTTGGGGGGGAGCGGGTTGGGTTTGGGTTGCGGGCCCGGGTTTGGGTTGGGTTTGGGCCGGCGGGTTTGGGGTTTGGCGGGGTTGGGCGGGTTTGGGGTTGGCTGGTTGGTTGGCTTGTTGGTTGGTTTGGGGGGGTTTGGGTTGGGTTTTTTTTTTTAAAAGCCCCCTTTTTAAAAAGGGTTTTATTTCTTTTTCTGTGACCTCACAGATATGTCACGGGTAAAGATATTATCATAGCTTTTGATATGTCACGGGGTTGTGACTTCACAGATGATGTCACACTCAAGAAACCCATCATGGCTCTGATGATGTCACTGCTTCTGGGGAATTATTCTGTTCTGTGACCTAACAGATTTTTTCCCATTTTTAAGATATTTTTGGGCTACAACTTTTGATCTCACCCTGAGGTCATTTGTTTTGAAGTTAAACAAATACATTTTGGGAAAGAAAAATATAACAAGCTGGAGACAAAAACCCCGGCCCCCTTTAGGGGGATGCGCAACCCACAAACACACCCCCAAAACCAAACACCCCACACACACATACACACACCCCCCCGTCCCTTTTCCCCCTGAACCACATGTGGTAGCCCCCCAGCAAAAATGCACTGTTTCCTCCTGTTTTTTTTTGAAAAAAAAACTACATTTGACAGCTGTTGTAGGAAATTACTAAACCCTTTTTTGTAAAAAAATACAGGAAGCAAAAAGTGTTGGGGAGAGGGGTTTAACTCACTGCTTTTTGGATCTGCACCCAATTTGTTGACAAAAAAAAAAAATTTGTGTGATTTTTTTAATGGGTGTAAAGTCGGGACAGAAACAGCCCTTTTTCCCAGGGCTGAAAAACATGTTTTGGAAAAGTTTTTGCCACTTTTTAAGTAAAACTTTTTTAAACTTTTTTTTAAAGCTAAAATAAAGGGGGATTTTGCCCTAAATAACCAGCTTTTGGGCTGGGGGTGTTTTGGGCATTTTATACCAGAATACACTGCCTACCCAATCATTTTTTGTTTTTCTTGACTGAACAGAAAAAAAAACCTTTTTTCAGTTCAATAAAGAAAGTTTTAAAACGGGCACAAATATTTCTAAGGGGGGTATTTTTTTAAAATTTTAAAAATTTAAAAGAAAATTTTTTAAGGACACATTTGACCCCCTTTCCAAACCGATTTACTTTTATAAAAGATGAGAGTCAAAATCCACATTAACCTGTTTCTACCCCTTTTAAAACTAAATGTTTAATCTTTCCCCTTAAATTAAAAATTCAAATTCAGTTTTTAAATTTATTTATAGGGCACTTTTCATACACAGCGGTAACACAAAGTGCCTCACAGGGGTTTAAAAAACAACAAAAAAAAAACCCCCGAAAACCGAAGACCCACCCCTCCACCCTAAACATGAATACACAAAACACCCCGCATATATAACACACCCACTCACACAAGCACACACAAACATGGGCACAAAAAAAAACAAAACGCCATGGCCCACACACACTGCCCAAACACTAGAGAAAACATGGTTTGGGAAACCGGGGAAATAAGGGGGGTTTCCCCAACGCCACATTGGGGGCCATCCCAAACCGAGACGATCAGGGCCTGTGACCACTGGAGCCCCCGCCGAAAGAGCCCATTTCCGGCCCGGGCAGACGGGAGGCCCCACCCAAGGTGCGGAGCCCACCAGCCAAACCCCGGGCCAGTGCCCCCCAAACGGGATGGAAAACCCCCCCCACCTAGGCCAACATCGCTCCTGGGTGGTACCCCCCCAAAGGGGGAAAAACACGGAGCTAAAACTAAAGGAAAAAACATAAAAACAAGAATAGGGTTAAAATAAGGTAAAAAGAAAAACAAAATTAGAAAAAATTTACAAGATATTCAAAAAGAAAACCTTAAATAAAAAAAAAATAAAATAAAGAATAAAAGAGATAAATTTTAAAACCCTTGCTAAAGTAAAAAAAAATAAGATAAACAAAAAATAGCAGAAATCAGTTAAAATCCAGTTTTAAAAAGGTGAGCCCTTAAGCCTTTTTCCTTAAAAACATAAACCCGGCCTCTGGGCCCTGGGGTTTCTGCGGAAAGGCGGGCCCATAGCCCGGGGACCATAAAAAACAAAAACCCCGGCCCCCCCGGGTTTTTCTAGATTTAATTTGTGGAAGGGGTTAAAGGGCCGTCCCGGGAGGACCCAGGGCCCCGTAAAGGGTTAATATAGAAAAGCAGGTCAGATAAATAAAAAGGGGCCCAAAAAACCGGGTTAAACATTTAAAAAAATTAAAAAAAAACCCTTTAAAAATTGATCCTAAAAAAACGGACGGAAAAAGCCAATGAAAAGCGATTTTAAAATTTGGTTTGTGATGTCCCTCCCCCCCCCCCGGGTCCCCCGCCAGCCCCTCGTCCCGGCCCTTGGGGTCTGTAAAAAATTGAAGTTTTAATGTTTGGCTTTTTTTGGGAAGACCAGAGAGCGGGGAAATTTACAAAAATCTAGCCGCCAGGAGATAAAAGCATGAAATCAGCACCTCCGTACTGGCCTGAGAGAGAAACGGGCGGACTCTGGCAAATTTTCCCTTCAGGGGGGTCAAAACCACCTTTTTTAAATGTTTTTAATATTGGAAAAAAACCCTTGAGCTCAAAGTCAAAATCACGCCCAAAATTTTTTTACAGATTGTGATGGTTTAAAATTTGGGTAATTTAGGTAAAAGTCTCTCTCCCCGGGCCCCTTCAGGACCAATGACAAAAAACCTCTGTTTGTCCGGTTGAGCTGCAGGAAATTCTCTGCCATCCATAAATTTTAAATATCAAAAAAAGCAGTTTAAAAAGGGCTTTAAATTTGGGCCCCGTGTAAATCGGGAAAACACGGCGATTTTACAGTTGTGTATTATCAGCAAGTGTGAAAACTGATGCCGGCCTCCTGGGGAAAACCCCCCGGGGGAAGCATATAAAATTTAAAAAAAGGGGGTTTGGGCCAAAAATTGCCCCCGGGGGAACCCCACATTTGGGATTTTTATGTTTTCTTGGGGAACAAGTATCCATACTTACAAAGAAGCTTCGGTCTGTGAGATAAAGGGAACCCCGTTTAAAAAGGTGGCCAGAGATCCCGGGCCAGGTTTTTCCCCAGTCGTTTTTAAATAAAATTGATGGGCTAAATGGTCGAAAGCGGGGGGTTAAACCAGTAGTACCAAGACCGTGAGTTTATGGTTTTTCCCAAGTTTAACCGGTGTCATTTAAAATCTTTTAAAAGGGGCTGTCCTGTTGGGTGCGGTTTTATCCTAAAACCAGACAAAAATCTCCAAAGCATTATTTTATTTTTAAAAAATTTAATTTTTCTTGGATAAAAAACAGTTTTTTTTAAAATTTTTTCTTTAAAATTGGGGTACAGGCCGATAATTATTTTAAAAATGGTGGGATCTAAGTTGCTCTCTTCAGAAGGGGGCCCCACCCCCCGCCGTTTTAAAAGGGGGTGGGGAAGAAACCCGTTTTGAAGAGAGCAGTTTCCCCCATAAAATAAAAGCTGTTCCCAAAGAATTCATAAAAAAGGTTTTTAAAAAAAAGGTGTGGAATTGGATCCAAAGGGGGAGGGGGGGCTTTACTTGGGAGAAAAAACCCAAACCCAAATGTCCTCCGCAACCCCAACCCGGGGCAAAACTCTCTAGTGCTCCTCAGGGGGAAAGGGAATGAACCAGGAGTGGTTTGTGGTTAAAAATTTTTTTTGGGATAAAAAAACCCGGATCTAATTTCATCGATTTTTCTCCTGAATGGTCGCAAAACCTCGCAAAGGGTGTCGGTTTGTTGGTTTTTAGGAGACCTTTTTTTTTTTAAAATTTCCCTTTGGGTTTAAAAACTCAATTGTGGAGAACAGAAATTGGGGGTTTTTTTTATTGTCGGAGATTAAATTTTTTGAAAAAAAGTTTTTTGGCTTGTTTGACTGTGTTTTTTGTAGGATTTTAGGGGTTGACGGAAAAAAATTTTATTGTGAACTGTCGGGTTGGAAATTTTTTCCCCCCTCCCCCTCGCACTGAGTCCAGGGGTTGGGCTTCAGTTTTTTTGTTAAAAAACATCAACGGGTAAAATCACACGGCGCTGGAAAAAACTCTGCAGGAGTGCTCTGTAAAAAAACTGGATAAAATTTGCCCGCCACTTCAGGAGTTTTGGTGGCATTTTCCTCACCGTTCTCACAGAGGGCCCCCCCCTGTTTAAAAACTGGTAGTTTAAAAAAAAAAACAAAAAGGGTCAGAAAACGCCCGATCCCCCAACAAAGGACAAAACCCACGGGGCAGGCCCTAAAGGTTTAAAACCAAGTCCCGGGTGGGGCCCTCTGCTGGGGGCGGCTGCGCGAACCCTGTTTTAAAAAAAAAAAGTGAAGGAGATTTAAAAAAATTTTCCCGGGCACCCGGTTTTCCAAAGGGGTTTTTGATGGGAGAAATTTAAAAACACCAGTTTTTTAAATCCCCCGTTGTAAGAGTGTGAATTTATTGAAAAAAAGTTCAGAAAAATTTGGGTGATAAAAGAAGTGGAGTACTGGGGGTGGTCTGTTTAAAAAGTTTTTTGCATAGAATAGGAGGGGGTGCTGAAGAAAAAAGGCAGATGCTCAAAAGAAAATTCATTTTTTGGTCCTTGTGATTGAAGCAAATTCCACCCTCCTTTCCAGCCCCTTTTTTAAAGCCGTGGCCGAATTTTGTGGGGTTTGTCATGTCTTTTCAAAAGGGGAACCCTTTTAAAAAAAACTGCTGCATCTAGAAGGCCCTCCTGGGGGTTTTGTCTTAAAGTAGATGATGGTTTCAATGGAAATGAATGTCCTGTGATTCCGATTTGGGAGATATGGGGTAAGATGGAAAAAGGTAATATGGGGGCAGCGGGTTGGGGGGGAAATGTAGGCGTGAGCGTGAAATGGGGCAGAGGGGTCCCCGTTCATTGCTTTTTAAAACCCTGATTTAAGGTGGAAGTTGGGGCAGGGGGACCGGACAGTCAAAGGGCCCAAAGTTAACCCGATAAAAGCCAGGAAACCCCTCCTGGTTTTGGGGGGAGGCTTCCCGTTTAAAAAAAAATGGGGGCTATTTTAAAAAAGGGAAACGAAAAATTTTCAACGAAGGGGATACTGTTGCCCAAGCAGTATCCCTTCCAAAACCCCATGTTGCCCCCTTGGGGAAGGCGGCTGGTGAAAAAACATCACCGTAAAACCCAAAGGGGGGGGAAAACCCGGGCCTAATAATTTTGTCGCTTCCCCCTGGTCCAAACGGCGGTCCACCCCGGGGGAAAGAAGTCCCCGCTTGAGGAAACCCCCCCCCCCGACTTCTAGAATTTGAGGGCATTGATGCCCCCCTCCAGGACCCCGCGGGAGGCCCGGGGGGTGCTTTTGCACTCAGCTGGGAGGGCGGAGGATGTAACCTCCGTAAAACGGGCACCAGGGGGGCAAAAAGGTCCGGTGTCCCCTGCACCCCCCACGGGGCCCGACCATTGAGGTCCCCACCACCAGCAAACCCCGGGGGGCGCTGCACCTGAGGGCCCCCCTGACCACCCGAAGGTGCCCGGGGGTGGTGGAGAGGGGCCTGGGGATGGTGGGGGCCCGGCCGTGGCTGCTCCTGACCAAGGGTTGGGGGGGAGGGGTCAGGGGGCCCGGGGGAGGTTTTACCCCCCGGTTTTTCCCCCGACTGGTGAGAAACCAGCTGGGCAGACAGAACCTGGAGGGGAGCTGGAACAAGCGCCCACGGGGGGGAAGTCCTGCCAAGGGTTAGGGTGGGGGCCCCCCCTGTTTCCAGTGGCAGATTTTGGAGGGGAGGAAGGGGGGGAAAAGGGTGAGCCCCAGTGCCCCGGGCCCCCACCGACCAGGGTTCCCCGGTTTGAAACGGGGTTGAGCTCACCGTGGCTCCCGCTTTCCCACCCCAAACGATGAAACCCTGGCCACCCCGCGGGGCGGAGGCAGGAGGTGGGGAAAAGCCGTTCCTTTGGGGCCCTTTTCTCCCTGGCGGTGCCAGCCCGGGAAATCCGCCCCGGGGCTGTTGGCCCCGGGGTTTCGGTGGTGAAAGGACCTGGTCCACGGCAAAGGGGGGTGTTCCCCTTCGTGGCCCCTCGTGCTCCGGGCACCACGCCGGGTCCTTCAGAGGGTGATGGTTTTTCGCCTGGGACGGGCGACAGTGGGGAAGTCCCGCAGGACCCGGGCCCCCAGCCCTCTCCCCCCGACCCTTTAGATGGGGATGTGTTGCGGCCTTGGGGGCAAGGGGCCCCGCGGATGCCCTCCAGTAGGATTTTGTCCCCTCCTTTTAGGGCGGGGCCGGAGCCCGGAGATTTCCCCCTCAGTTTGGAGAAGGGGGGGGGGGCAGGGCTCAACCCCCCGCCAGCAACCTGGGAGCCTAACTGGGGGACACCACACTGAGGGACCGTGGGCCCGCACAAAAGGAGGTAAGTCCCAGTTTTGCAACCCCTGGGGTTTAAAAACGGGGGCCGGGGCTAGCAGTGGGCGGGTGACTCCGGGAAGATAGAAAAAACTTAAAATCTTTAAAAACCCTGCGGGCCCATTTTCTAAAAATCACCAACCATTAGAAGATCACTTTAAAAGCAAACAGTGGTTTTTCAACGCGAGTCAATAAAAAAATGGGCTTAAAAATGGATTAAAAGGGGCCCCCCCGCAGCTGCTAAAAAGCTAAAGTCGGAAAAGCTATTCCCCATGGAGCCCAAAAACCCCTGGGCCCAAATGAAACTCTGAATCAATTTGCCTTTTAACATTATTTCAAACTAAAAGCTACAAAATTAAATCAACAAAACTCTAAATAAAATTTTTTTAAAGTAGGAGTATCTAGACTAGACAAACAAACAGTGCCAAAAGACAAAGGGCCAAAAAGGCACGCCTCCCCCTCCCGCCTCCCCCACCTCCTGCTCGTCTCATACGGGTCCGCCCCCCTCTGTTTTTGGTAGCCCCCCTCTTTAGCGGGTTTGTAAACGCGAACCGATGGTGATAGCTGTCACAATTTTGATCCCTTTTTTTTTTTAAAATCTTTTTTATCGTCAAAAATTTTGCTGAAAAACTCAACCCACACTAAAATACTACAACAACTAAAACTAACTAAAACCCACCTCCCACTACACAACAACAACCCCTTCCGCAAACGGTTTTTCCCCCCACTGGCTCTTTTTATAGGGCCCCAAATCCGTGAAAATAAAAATAAAATTTTTTAAAAAGAAAAAACCCAAAAAAACAGGGTTTGTTTTTTTAACCCTAGTTTGTTTTATTTCAAATATAAATTAAATTTGGGGAAAATAACCGGAATGGGTAATAAAGATAGCCCGAGTTGGGAGTCATAAGTAAAGCTGCCGTCCCAAAATTTCAGAAGGGCCACCCCGTGGGCCCCCCCCGTCCTTGAGAACTGAACTCCCCCGGTCGGAAAATGCTAAATCCCCAACGCAAGTACGTAATCCAAAATTTGGGGTTTCTTGGTAAATTTAGAAAAAAGCTTTTTGTGTCCAGAAGCCCCTGGCTGCGGGGTTTGCCCGGAAAAGGGGGCGGGGGCCCTCAATGTGGGCAGGGGCCCAATGTTTGACTGCGCCCCTCTTGATCTACCCCAAAGATTCTAACCCCCCCCCTTGAAAACCCCTGAAAAAGAATGTGTTCAGAGCAAAGAAAAGAAAAAAAAAGAAAGAAGAAATTACTTTGCAAAAACGGGTCGTTCAGAAAATCTTTGATCCTTTTTAGTTGAAAATTAAAAAAACATTAAAAAAAAGGATTTTTAGGGAAAACTATGTTATCCCAAACCCTCAACCAAAAAAAAGACAGGAATAAAGCTAATGTCCCAAAAACACAGATTTACTTAAGTCCCCTGATCTCCTTGATACAAAAAAATTCAACAAATGTGTCCCCACAAAGCATGATTAAAAACCCTTTGTTGACCTTATTAAAACAGAAGGGATAAGGTTTAATTGCATTTGATAGACATTCCTATTTTTTAACCTTTTCAGAATGTATTTTTTTCCCTAAACACAAACACACACAAAACACCCCACCCACAAAAATGTAGATATAAATTTTTTTTTAAATAAAATTGGCCATATTTTTGGTCACTGGGCCATAGGTGCGCATTGCCCCCTTTGGGAATGGGAGTACATGGCTTCGCCAACCCGATTGGGGGCCCCGCTCAAAATTGAATATAGTACAAGGTCCTTTGCCACCAAAGGGGGCCCATTCAAAAGTTGAATTAGTACAAAAGTTTTCGCCACCAGATGGCGCCCACCCCAAAGTCATTTTTCCGGCCCCGCCCCCCACAATCCGAAAGGCCCGGGAGGCCAAGGGGGATTTGTTTCCCCGTTTTCTGCAGGAGGGGTTTGTTAGTGGGATGAGTCACACCTGGGCCCCGGGGTGGGCCCCCCCCCTTCAAACAGCTGCTTTTAGTCTGCAGTCTGCTCTCTTCTCTTCTCTCCTGCTCTCCCCCCTGGAAGACAACAAACCCCCGCAGCATGGCACACAAATCAAAATTTTTTTTGCTTCCTTCCCCCACACAAAACACAACCATACTGCACTACACTACTGTTTCCCCTGATCCCCACACGTTCTGTTTATTTGTTTTGGTTCTTGTTTAATAAATTTAAATTCTTTTTTCCCGCCACCCCTCTCTTTCCCTTCTTGTTGCAGCCTTTGAACCAGGCTGTGACAATACTTTGACTCAAGTTCTGGGGTTTTAGTTTTTTGTCCACCACTGGGCATCGCACAAGAACTTTTTTTGCACCCTGACAAACACAGGGGCGCGTCGGCCCCTGGCGGGAAATGCAGATGGAAAGGGGAGGAAGTAATTTTTTTCCCTTAAAAACAGTCCCAAAAAAAACGGTGCATGCCAAAAGTTTTTTCGTCGTTTTATGTGACAAGTTAAAAAAATTACATATTTCCCGGTTTTTTTTATAAAAATTTTAAATTCATTTCTTTTTTATAAGGGGGGAAATCCCCGTTGTAAAGGATAAAAGGGAAAAATACCCTTTTTACAAGCAAAATTCACAGGAGTGATTAAAATCATAAAGGTCTTTAAAAAAGTTAAAATCCTCCTAGATGGTTAAAAAAAAATTTAAAAATGTTAAAAAAAGTCATTTTAAAAATTTTTTTGCTTTTTTCTCACAGTGCAATTTTGAGCTGTTTGTGATCTTAATCTGTTTTTCTACACCCGTGGTCTCGATCGGGTTTCTCTGAGATCGATTGCCCTTTGGGCAGGGGTTTTCAAACTTTTTGGGGCCCCGGGAAAATTTTCCAAGGACCCCCCATAATCCCCCACGCCAATTAAACACGGGTTTTTACCCCTTTGTGATCCCGATGCCCTAGGAAAATTTTTTGTTTAAACTTTTCAAACTAAAAGACCTTTTCATATAAATGAACACAAACCAAATTAAAATTTTTAATAATTTTTTAAAAACATTTCTATCCCTTTTTTAAAACAAGAGTAATTTTTTTTCAAATTACATTTTGGGTTCACAACAAATTTTTAAAAATTTTTAAATTATAGATCATAAAGCTTTTAGAAAATGAACAGTTTTCAAAACTGGCCCCAGTCCCCAAAAGAAACCCGTTCATTTCAAAACCATTTTAAAACTTACTTTTGTGCTTCAACTTTAACATAACTCCCTTTCCCCTTAAACGAAAAATGAAAATTTATGACAGTATTTGTAATTAAGCCCTTTTCAAAAAAATTTTTTTAATTTGGCCCCTATCAAAGTCTTATCCCCACACATCCCAAATTTAAAACTCACTAACAAAAACTCCTTAAATTAGGGAGAAGATGATCCTGTCTCTCACGACACAGTTTTTCTATTTCCCGGGGGTGAGGATGACAGAAAAAGACCCCTAACTGGGCGTTTTAGACCAAAAAAGTAAAAGCGGCAAGGGTTGGCCCGGGAAATTTAATTTCATTTTCAATGAGAACCCCCGGGGTCCCCCGAGCGGGTAAAAACGCAGCCGCCGTCAGCCGCGGGGTCCAGGGTTCCAAACGGCTAAAGCATCTAAAGCGGGACCCGATGAGAAGTTGAGCCCTTTGGTTTTAAATTTATGGTAATTAACTATGACGCGGTTCAGGGGGCAACCAGCAGCAACCAACCGAGTAGGGGTGTCCCTTTGAAACGACGGGCCCCAAAGAAAACCATGTAAAATTTGGGGTTTCCCAGAAAACCCTTCGGTTTCCCTCTTGGATGCCGAAAACTGAAATTTCCATTTTCGGGGCTCAACCCCCTCCGAAAAAACGTTAGACTTTTTGGCTACCGGAAAAAAAAAAAAAAAAAAGGGGCTTGGTCGTGGGGGCGGGGGGGGGGAGGGGGGGTTTGGTTTGGGCCCCGGTGATTTAAAAAAAAAGTGTAGTAATAACAGAAAAAAAAGCGGGGGTGAAGTGCAATCTGTGGAAAAGACGGGAGCCCCAGCCCTGCAAGCGAATGAGATGACACACTGCACCCAAAAAAGCATTTTAAACAAAGCATGATTTTAAAACTAACTGCCATTTAAATAGAGCCCAAAAAATCTTGAAAGGGTGCATGAAAAGTTTGTGCAAACGTCCCTCTATTGCGGGCATCGGGCCGATTAAATTTAACTCGTTTAGTGTCAAGGGCTTTTTTTGAAAACTTAATTCAGGGTTTAAAAGTAGCTTAAAAAATTCCCTTTTAAAACAGTTTTAAAAAAATAGTTTTGCAAATTTTAAAGTGATCTTTTATTTCTGTTTTGATTCATGTTTTTCAATAATTTTTTTTTTTGTTCCTTGGGCCCAATTTGCGAAATTGCAGAAAGAAATGGAAAAGGGGGGGGGTTGGGGGGGGGGACCAATTTCAGGAAGGAAAAGAAGAAGAGAAGGACGGGGAAAGTGGGTCGGGTGGAGGTGGGGGCCGGTGTGGCCCCAAAACCTCTATAATGGGTTTTTTGGACCCATTCCTTTTGAGGACAAACCCCTCCCCCCTCCAACCTGGAAAGAGGCCCCCTGTGAAGGGGGAGGGGAGCGGGACATGAGGGAGAGCCCGAGACAGAAGAGAAGGGAACCTTTTCCAAAATTTAAAAAAACTCAACGGATATTAAATTTTTTGATATCCATAAAAAAAATTCCCCGTCAAAAAAAAAAATTTTGGAAATCGTTGCAACTACTTTTTGTTTTTCCCAGAAGTTTTTTGGGTTTTTTAAAAATTTCCCCAACCAAAACATTCGCTTTTTAAAAAGTGTTCTAGGGGGGCCCAAACATTGGGTCAAATTTAATTAATTGTCTAGCCCCATTTTAAAAATACTTGAAAATTTCCTTCTGCCTGGGCGTGGGAAACCCTCAATTTTATGTCTAGCAGATATCTGTTACCCCAATTTTGACTTGTCAGAACTGTAAATCTGTAAATTTATTTTGAATGCAGAATTTTCAAATTAAAAGCGTCTTAGAAAAATGACAGGGCCCAATTTTAATTACACCTTTCCAAAATGAAGTTTTCATATCTATTTTAAAGTTCATTTCAAATGTTCTAAAAATTTTTTTTTTAAAAGTGAAAAAAAGGGTTGCAGAGGCAGAGGAGGGACCAGGCAAAGGGAAAAGGGGCAGGAACAGGAGGGAAAGGGAGAAAGAAAAAAGAGGCAAGTGGTTTTCTCAGAATTGAGCAGAGGATTTGAGGGCCATGGAGGCAGTCCGGGAACAGGGCCACCAAACCCCCCGGGGCCCAGCACCCTCCCCCCAGAAGATGGGACACACTATTTTTTTAAAATGCCCCCCTAGAGGATTTCAAAAGCCTGTCCCCTTTAGAACAAGCAGGGGCCCCTTTAAAATTTTAAATCCACCGCCTAGTTTTTTGAGGGGAAAACTTAGGGAGGGGCCCCTTTGGGGCCAGGGAGGCCCCCTTTAGCTGACCTCCCTTTAGAGCTCAACAATGGGCCCCCTCATTCCTATACATCTGTGCACACCCACACACCCCCACACACACAGATTTTTTTTTTGCCTATCTGCTTCACCACTTTTGCGAAGTGCAAAAGTGCAGGAGGTCAACCTTTTGGGAGCGGGGGGCAGCTGACAAAACTGTGAGGGGGGGGGTTTTTTGAAACCCCTTGGGGTGCCCGTCCCGCCGCACCCTGCCCCCCGCATGTGCACACCAACCACACACACCAAAAACACCCCACTTTAAAGTTTTAAATTTTTTGTTCCTGTTTTGAAAATTAAAAAATTTCCCTTTCAAAAGTCTAAAAAAAAAAATTTTTTAAATTTTTTAGTAATTAGAAAATTAGTTTTAAAAAAAAAAACCCAATTGTAAATTTGAAAAAATAAATAATATAATTTAAAAAAAAAAAGAAAAAACTGAACTAAAGAAAAAAAAATAAACGAAGTTCAAAAAAAACCAAAGTTAAAATGGTTTAAAAAAAGTTTCTTTTAAATTTTTTAAAGGGGAAATTTTGTGTGTGTGTGTTTTTAAAAAAAACCCTTTAACAAACATGCCGTATGTTTACATTTAAATTTAACCCGGCATTGGATTTAGTTAAAAAGGGGCAATTGGGTTCCCGTCCCATGTGCTTGATAACGTTTAATTTTTTTGGGTGGGAAACTCAGGAAAATTTTTTCTTTTTTAAAAAACATTTTTGGGGGCTCTTAAAAAAACCGTTTTTAAAAAAGGGCCTCATTGTCCCGCAGGCCGGGCCGGTCAACCCCTCCCTCAAATTTGGGGAAGGTTTGGGGCATAAATGCCACCCCGACACGGATGGCCCCCCCCGGCTTTTTGTTGTTGCTTCCCCAGGGGGTCACAGATTGCAGACCCCCACATCCCCCCTCTGCAAAATTGGCAAACCCGATGGCCAGGGGGGTGGCATCGCTGTCCCGGTGCTGCTGGTCCCCCTCAGGGAAATTTGCAAGACCCCAGGTACCCTCACAGGGGGCATCCACATTACAGGGCCCGACCCCCCAATGACCCCCTCCCGTACATACGCCACTGAATGAAAAAGAATACCAAAGGTATTCTCCACAAACACCTTGCATGGGACAAAACCCGTAGTTGAACACCCTGTGGGCTTTCCAGACTGCTTTCCTGAAAAAAGGACCATGACTTTTGCGGCGGAGTGGAAAGGCCCCGTCGCCCCCAAAGAAAGGAGGGCTGCGGGCCCAAACGGGTCAGGCCCCCCGGGGGAACCGCGTCTTCTGGCAGGCCCAAAGGGGTTTCCCGGGAGCCGCTTTTGCCCAAAGATGGGTTTTGCCAGCACAACCCCCCGCACGGTCCCCCGTATCCCCCACAAACCACCACTTCCCGAAGCAGTAAAATGGCATCCACCCCCTGCCAGGAGAGCGATGGAGTAGGTCCCCTTGTAGTTGTAGAAGAAGGGGGCCAGATTTTTCTTTGGGGCCTTTTTGACGACCCTGGGTTCCCACCCATGAGCCGACCAGTTTGGGAAAGCCCAAACGCCCCCAAAAACCCCTCGGCAACCTCCCTCCAGTCTTCCCGGGGGGGTGGGCGCTGGCATGAATTCCCGGGGGCCAAGACATCCAAATCACCCCGGTGACACTGGCTACGATTAGCTCAAAAGGGGCTCACAAAAAAAAACCCCCCACGGGAGCTTTTTGGCAATAGTGCGGTTTAAAGAGTCAAACCCTTTGCCAGGAAACGGAGGCAAAAATTGCCCAAACCCCCCTGATGGGGGGGATGGGACCCGGGGGTAGTTGGTCCCCTGGGGTGGCGATTAGCGGCCCCCAAACCCGCCAGCAAACTGCAAACTGCTTTGGGCCCTCCAACCCCGAAAATAAACCCCTGGGGAAACCAGCTCTCTGTTTCCCGCCGCAGCTCCAGCAACCAAACCGATGAAATTCACCGAGCTCCTCAAAAGCACCGGAGAACTCGTGCACCCAAACCCCTTGGGCCCGGGGTCTTCTTCGGGTTTTCTTTCCCGGCAGGGAGCAGCACACATCCCCAGCGATGTCAACCCCAAAACCATGAAGAGTCGATTGAAATTTTTTTGGGGTTTAAAAGCGCATATTTATAGTCAAATTTCAGACCATGGTTTAAAGATAAAAATAAAAACAATTATTAGCGGGAATTAATTCATTTGCTAAACCCCCTCACCCCATTTTTCCCCCGTTTTTTTCCAAAAAAAAGGAAAACAAAAACCCCTTTTGGCCCGAAGATTGGGGAAAGTTTTTCCCCGGTTCCGGGGGTTTTTTCTTTAGGCCTAAAAGAAAAACACACACAACACACACACCAAAAAACACACAACAACCAACGGGTTGGGAAATGTGCGCTCCTTACCACGTCTCAGCTGCAACATCTCTGTGCACAATTACGCATGTGGTGTTGTCAGCTTGTCTTTTGTTTGGTGTCATACAAGTTCGTCAGGACTTCGTTCCCTCCTTGCGCAGCGTTTTATGCATTTTTGTGATAAACATATAAACTCAAAATATATGAAATCATGCATTCAAAATGTGTTGAAACGCACCGGCTCTTGCATCTTAATTGTGAGAAAATTAACAGGATGCAGACGCACGTTCTGCTCATTACAATCATCAGTGTGCACAGTTTTGTGAATTTGTGTTGAGTTTGTGTGTGCAATGAGTTTTATATGTCAGTGTTGGGCAACTTGGAAAATGATGTGAAGTTGTTCTACATTAAATGAAGCCGGTTCACCAAACTATCAAATGAACTGTTCCTGGATTGATTGTACCGGGCCAAACGGGACGTTTTGGGTGATAGTGTGCGGAGATTCTTTTCATTTCTCCCGTTTCTTCTATGAACAAAGACATCACAAGAGACAGCAACTGCCGTGCAATGTTGATGCCGTCTTTTCTTTTCTCTATTGCAAAGTTTGAAGCTGTATTCTGAGTTTATTGCCATCCTTGCTTTTTTGTTTCTGCCATATTTTTAGTATATTTCAAAGTTGTAAAAGTTTGATGTTCCTGTGGTGGATAAATCATAATGCCCTTTGTTAATTGCTTCCTGCTCAATACTGCATGTCAATCCGCTCGTGACTAATTAGATGGTGATTTTTATTTATGTTCATGCTCTGCGATTTTTTTTTCTGTACTTAATGACCACACAAAACCTCCTATGCAACTAGGCATGCTTTAAACTGAAGGTGAACAACAGCAAGCAGCACTATGCCACTGTCAAGAAGTCCGCTTTGCGGCTCCTTTAAATGACTAGCGTGATTTAACTTTGACGTCAGTCACGTGAAGAGCGAAGAAGAAGAAGCTGTCCTGTTTCTCGCGCAGCCTCGGGCGTCCTTGCCGCTTTTGGTGTGAACGCACAGTTAGAGTCTGAAATATTCAAAACATTCAACTAAATCAAGGGGAGCACAGACAGATAACGTCATTTAAACCTAAATCAACTTTATTCCCCCTCAGCAACAATGCTCGTCTTAATGTTTTCACCTAAACTGTATCTCATGATGTAGAAAAACTTTTTCAGAGACAAACAACCACCTTCTTTCATTCACTTTCTTCCATTCCCCTCCCTCCCTCGTTCTTTCCTCTTCCTTTTCACTTTTTTTCAAATTATTTTCTTTTATTTTTTATCCTTTTATTTTCTTTTTTAAATTTTATTCATTTCTCCTCTATTTCTTTTCTATTTTTTCTCCTTTCCTTTTGTCCCCCACCCTCCTTTTTTCACTTTGATCATGTATCACTTGGTGTTTGGCGGGCAAACAACTTAATTTATCAAACAAGAACACAAACAAATGAACAGAACGTGTGTGGATCAGTGGATCAGTAGTGTAGTGCATGTATGTGTGTGTGTGGTGGAAGGAAGCAAAGAAAACTTGATTTGTGTGCCATGCTGCTGGGATGTTGTCTTCCAGGGTGAGAGCAGGAGAGAAGAGAAGAGAGCAGACTGCAGACTGAAGCAGCTGTTTGAAGGGGAGAGCACACCGGGCCCAGGTGTGACTCATCCCACTAACGAGCCTCCTGCAGACACAGAGAGAAGAGCAGCAGCAACAAGAACAGGGAGAGCTGGTGGCAGGGAGGAGGGCTGCTCACAGTGTAGATACTCCTGCTCAAATATTACTCTACTACAAGTCAAAGTTACTCAGTCAACATTTTACTCCAGTTGAAGTACTAGAGTACTTGCTTTTAAAAATACTTAAGTATTCAAAAGTACAAATTACAAAGTATATTTTCTAATATCAATACATTGTTGTATTGTTTTCACAGTGTATTTACAGAACCTTGTAACTCTCTGAAACCACCTAATGATGCACTGACCTGCTTGTAGAACCACTCTGCTACACAAAGTCTATAGAAACACCTATAAAAACTTCAGCAGAGAAATGCAGTCAAAAACAAAAAGGACAGCTGTTGTCATTTTCTGATGTAACTGTATTAAAATCAACACATAAAATTAGATTGAAGCCAAAAAACGGGCAAAAATGTTTGTCATCAGCAACCCTAGGCAGCAGTTAAGTGATGTGCAGTCAACATAGACTGTATAAAACATGGACGTAGCACCCGTGACGTCACCCATTGGTTTCGGGGAGTCGGTTTTGTGACCAAACCATGGGCATTTGAGCTGCGCCATCTTGGATTTTAGTGCAGTGTACTTTCCATATTTGGCAGAAAGGCGGTTACTCTACTGGTCAGCCGGGGTCAGCCGGCCGAGAACCCGCCCACTTAGCTCGGAGCAACCGAGCTAGCCTAAGGCTAATCAGCTAAATCAGCTAAGGTAACAAGCTAAGCGGCAGCTACACGCAGCTACATCCACCACACGACAGCCCCGAGTCCGACCCGACTAGCTCGACCCCATGTGACCGCGACACACAACGAGCGCTCGTACCTGAACACCACAGCACTTGAAATAATAATTAATCTTTTATTGAGGTCATACTACATAACAAATAAAGCCAAAAAAATCAGCCAAAACTCATCTTAAAAGTTAACGTTAACGTTACAACTCTTTGAAATTACTATGTAGAATGATGTTAAGAAATTTTTTCAAGAACTTTAATATTTGTTACAAGAAGTGGTGGAACAGTCACTAAGTTATATTTTCTTCAAGCGCTGCACATAAGCACACATTTGAGGTAACGTTAATTGTAATGTTACTTTACTAGATTATTTCAATGTTATGCTATACTTTGATACTTCCACTTCACTACACCTCAGAGGGAAATATGGTACTTTTTACTCAAGTAACGTTACATTTGCCTGAAATCTTAAGTTAACAGTTACTTTTCAAATTGTTTATTCATGCCTTTCCTGTTCATGTATCTTCAAATTTGGTGATTTTGAATTTGAGCATTTGTGTTAAAAAACGAAAAGAAACAAAGGAGTAAGTGATTATTTTTTGCCCTGGGAAAATATTCCTACTTCATAAGATAAACAACATATTTGAAAATGGTCTTGGATTTGATGAAAAATGCATTGTTACAAAGCTGAAAATAGGCTGTGCACTTTCTGTGCACATGAACTTCTTTGAGATACAGGGTTTTTCAAATGACAGGGATGCTCCAGATAGGCCTTGATGATCTTTTTAAAAAAAATCTACTCAAATTGTGCTAAACTTAAACAGCCTCAGCAATAAAATGCATCATATCTATTGATTTCGGCAGTCATATCAATCCACAAACATTCTATAACAGTAAAACAGAGAGGGACAGTTTACTGCACAAAGAGTGTTTTTTACTTTTATACTTCTGTGCATTTTGCAGATAAAACTTAATGCTTTCACTTAAGTTTAGGTTTTGAATGCAGGACTATGTAGTGGAGTATTTTCACAGTGTGGTATTAGGCTACTTTTACTGAAGTAAGGCATCTCAATACTTTGTACACCACTGGTTACAAGATGTTTGTCTTTATTTATATTTAGAAATGGATTCCCGAAAGGGACATGTTCCTCCCGGCCT
>JAWZSL010000256.1:0-30691 GCA_034769285.1 Lutjanus argentimaculatus | reverse complement strand
AAACAGTGAACTACAACATTAACCTCTGGATTATTTTAACAACATATTTGACTCTTACAGTATACATGTGTATTGATCTGCAGTTTTTGTTGTTATTCCTTTCTTCAACAGAGAAGCCCAGTCACATGACCATCACCGTCGTCCCTGCAGTGGTTGTTCTTGCTCTCATCTTCACTGACACTGGATTCATCGTTTACAAAAGGAAGAAAGGTGAGGGAGAAAAATGAAAAGATTGGATTTTAATGTTTGAGTTGATGCTTTTATCCAGGTTGCCAGATTTAAACAAGCATCAGTTCCCTTCATTTGACAATCTGAAGCAACCATCAGTAAATGCTGTAAGGCTCAGAGCCTGTAAGTCATGATCATATTTGTCTTTTGTTTTGATTTCAGCCAAACTCCCTCCATCATGTGAGTAAAACTTACTTTTATTTTATTTCAACAGATCTTACACTTGATGCTGTAGATAAAAATTATACAGATGTGTATATATATGTAGACTTTACACAGTTTGTTTGTGACCTTACAGCTCTTGACAGCAGCTCTGAGCTCTCTGAGGAACTGAATCCAGCTGTGGACATGAGACCTGATTGAGAAACACACTCATGTGTCAAGTGATTTATATAAACTTACAGAACTAAAGGAGACTGAATTTTATCTTTAACTCTTTCAATAAAGTTTATCTTATTTTTATCTTTTTATATTTTCCATCTTTTTATCTTATCTTATCTTATCTTATCTTATCTAAACAGACCAACCACTAATGTTCACTCTTAATTTATCTTATATTTTCCAATAAACCAGAGAGAATCATCAAATCTTTTTGATTTTTTTTACATATATATGTAATAATCTCTCCAGAGAGGAAAACAAATGTTACAAGTGTTATAAAATTAAGATATAATATAAACACAGGTTGAAAATGAAATTGCAGATGCTTTTATCATGTTTTTTTAAAGATTCAGTACAAGACTTGCAATACTTCCCACCCTGTTCTGTCCCTAACGGAGGTTTATAATCAGGAAGTAATGGACATTTTATCAGGTCTAAAGAATTCAGTGGCTCAGGATATATGGACATAAAGAGGAATGCTACAACCCTCCTTTGTCTTCTCCAGTTACACAGTTGATGATCAGATCTATTAGAGAAGCTGCTTTTCCTGATAGTTTAAAAACTGCAGGAATCACTCCCAAGTTTTAAAGAAGGAGATCAGTCTGAGTTGGACAACTAGAGACCAGTTAGCATCATAGACTTTGAATTATGGAGACTAGGGATGTTCCTGGCAAATAATTTCTAACATACAGTTACTATATGGGGCTTTTATTTTGAAATATCACCTCATCCTGAGTTCCCTGTTGAGATACAGTTGCTGTTTAGGGCTAATTTAAGATGCCAGTCAGTTCTTGAGAATTGGGAAGTGACAAATCATGTCCACCCCCTCAAAACTTTAGTGGTGAATTTTTATTCTTTAAAGATTTACATATGAAATACATGTAATTTATGGAATGTTTTGGTTTGCTTTATTTTTAATTTTATAAACTTACTCTGTGCTAGAAAACACCTTTGTCCCAGACAAGAATTGAAAACTTCAAACAATCTAAAAAATGTGTTAAAAGCCTCTGAATATCACACAATTCATTGAAATTGGTTGAAAAATAAACATTTTAGTGCTTTTTATTCAGAGAAACTGCAGCGTCACAGTTTACATGGATTTGTCCACAGGTCAGTCTTGTCTTGTCCAATATGGCAGCGATGTTGATGGACAATCCAAAGGTCAACGTGGCGTCTACACATCGACCTGAAGACAACACAGCAGCATCATGAAGTCTCATCCACAGGAAGATGCTTCAGGAAGACCACTGTGACCTGACATAGACCGTTTCACTGACTATGAATAAAGTCCTTCACTTTTAAGAAGAAGAGTTTGGTCATTTTTAAATTCAGTAGTAGGAGTCATGGTATTACAGAAATAAATGATGTTCTTTCACCAAGGTTTGATGTCATTTTACTGTTTAAACAGCTGATATGAGGGTTAAAAAAAACTGCTTCATTTAACAATGTGAGTTTTTCAGGTAGAAAACTTTGACTTCAGGTAGAAAATAAAGACTAAACAACATTTCTGTTTCACAGTCAAACTTTATTAGTGTTGTCAGATCACAATACAAGTTATACAATATTCTCTACAGCATTTTAAAAATGATTCATCACACATATAATCTGCAGTATTGACAGACATTTTATAGAACATAATTATGGTGATAACATGTCACAGTACAGTCATCACAGCAGCTGCAGATATCAGCAGTTTGCATCCAGTAAACCAATCCAGTCCACTCCCATCCACACATCTGCCAGAACAGAGACACTCCCATCTCACTCTGTAGAAAAGGCATCTAACAGAACGCAGCTGATTCACTTCAGTCTTTTACCAGCACATCTTTATCAAAACAAGATGGAAAAGTTATTTTTGTTTCTTCTCTTCTGTCACATTTCATCAGCAGGTAAGATCACAGTTTAAATCTTTAAGCTCTTTGTTTTGTCTTAGTTTCACTTTTATTCTAACTTGATAAAACTGTGTTTTAACTGAATCATACTGAAAACATCATATTTATGACGAGCAGGGCTGTAGTGGAGAGTATAAATGCTGTTTACACACCTTTTTATGATGGTTTACTCACTTGTCATTGTAGCATTTTTAAAAGTTTGAGTCAAATTCAGCTCCGTTGTTTAGAGCATCATATGAGAAGCTCAACCCTCCTCTTCTCTCTCTGCTCAGCTTGGCTGCGTCCTTTATAATGAGAGCTGTTAAATAAGGGACACTTTAACAGGAACCTCGGGCGCAGGGACACAAATCCAGCAGAGAGTCTGGAAATCCCCCCTCATGAGATTTGGAGTGTCAGACATTTTATTTCCTGAATTCTGGTGAATTTTTATGCACCATTTTGTGTTTTTTATGCTTCAGTTTCAAAGTCCTCTGCTTGTCTCAACATGAATGTAAAGGAGATAAAGAGTCAGTGAGAGTAAAGCACAGCTGCATCAATTATATTAAAGATTCAAACATCAGATCATAGACACTGAACAAAATGTTTGTTCTGGGTCACTCTGCTCTTTTACTTGTTCCAGGTCAGACAGACCACCATAGGTGACAGAAAATACTCTGTGGAAATGAGGACAAGACAAACTGTGCAGTTTTCCACAGACAGGACTGATCTACTCCTGGTCTGTCTGACATTTAGATCTGTATTTGGACAGTTTCTCTCTTTTTACAGGTGGACTTGAGCTGAAGTTGTTTGCCAGAATAAAAAACAAAAAACGTGTGTCTGAGTTTCTGTAACCATGGCAACAATAATGTTGATTAACACATAACTTGTCTGTCATTCTGATTTAATACTTCTCCACTATGTTTCATGAAACTATTTTGGTTTTTTCATGTCATTATAAGTTTGTGAGAACATGGTGTTACATAAAAGTTGCGCGTGCAAAAAAATAAGGGACAAATTGCCTCCTGTAAAGGACAGTGCATTTTATTTTTCAATAAAGGACAATCCTGTATTTTAAAGGACAGGTGGCAACAATAATTATAAACAACTGAATCTGCTGCAATGACCACTGAAGCTGTGAGTACCTGCACAGGTTTATTGGTTGATTAAAACAAATACCTCATTGTACCAGAGACAGTGTGACACAGCAGAGCAACGTTGTGCGTGAAAAAGATCCTATAAGTCATGATAATAAGAAACTTTCTCAAAATAATGTCAAATTCTTCTTGTCGTTTTTCCCTCTGTGTGAAAGCAGTATTCTGCGTAATCACTATTTCATTCTTAAAATTTGCACGTTAAAAAATTAGCACACAAATTTTATTTTTATTCATTATATATTTTAAGAGTCAACTGATTCTAAAGGCTTCACACAATATTGTAGAATAAGCAGACATCTTTTATGTTTGGGGTCAAACTGACCCCAGCAATTTAAACCTACAAAAAATGACTGTCATTGAAAATGTTAACTAAGTTTGCACTAAAGAATATCAGCAAGAAACACATAGCAGTTACAATAAAATACAAATAAATAATATAAAATAAATAATAAATAAAAAAATAAAGATAACTAAAATAATGAAATAAAGTGATTGAATAATAACAATAAATAATAATAAAATAAAAATGTATGGATAATAATATCAATAAAAAATGTATATTAAAAAAAACCTCAAAACTTTGTGTCTTATGTTCAGGACCTACAGGATAAATTTTTTCAAAGATCAAAAATTGCATGTGAAATGTCCCTGTTGTCAGCCAAAACAAAGAGAAAGAAAATTATTCTCAGGCAAATGACGAGGCTCCTAAATGGTTCATCACCACCACACTGCACCTCCACCCGTCCCACTCCCACCATTAAGACACATCACTACAATTCACCGTTATTTTTATTCATGAATGGAAATGAAATGACACAAACACAGGAGGGGGAGACTGAAGGCTAAGTCTTGAAGGGAGCCCCACCCCTGTGAATGAATGAGTCTATTAATAACTCTTAATAACCACGATCTCACGAGTTAACGCAGTGCATGGCGAAATGTGAACGGTCAGATCAGGCTACGTGATTTGTGACTCACACGGTTTATGAGCTAAGCGAAATCCAATGCTAAAGTTAGCTTAGCTGTTTGTAAACCAGGCAGACAAGCTGCTGAAAGACTCTGTGCATTTGCCTCTCTGTGCCCAACCACGCGGTGACCCTGGGACAACTTTGAAGGCCCCTTTCGCCTGGCTGAACATTGGAGGATTGGGGCAACCACCACGTTCATGCAAAAACCAGCCAGTTTCTGCCCCTTTTTTCCCCTGAAAATAATATATTTTTAACAATATATAATTTGGTTTCAGCAGTTTTAGTGTTTGATATCGCTTGAATTTGAGAGACTGAAGTTTTTACTTTATCTACCTTATTTATAATGACATGAGACAGCTGTTGAAGAAAATTATTGTTTGCCCCCGCCCTCACCCACCCCTTTTTTTTTTTTTTACCACCACAGCCCTGATGATGAGTGTGATGATGATGATGATGATGTGTATATTTATACTGAATGTATGAACCTTGTTTTTCCTGCAGTGAAACACTCCTTGAAGTATTTCCTTACTGCATCTCCTGGAATCCCAGACGTCCCAGAGTTTATGGGAGCTATAGAGGTTGATGGAATTCTGGTGGGTTACTGTGACACCAACAAAGTCGAACCAAAACAGGACTGGATGAAGAAATTCTTATTAGGAGCTGTACAAATATGAGTGTTTGAAGACTCTGCCAAACTTCTTCAAAGCCACGATTAATGATTTGAAGCAGCTCTTCAACCAAACTGGAGGTAAGTATGTGCTGTGTTATTTTCACTGTGCAGCCACGATAGTGGACATTGGATGTGTGTGTGCACCATCATGACAAAATGTGGTCCTGGAGACACCAACTACCACAGAAGATGTTCTGAGTATTTTTCCAGGTGTTTATGTCTGTGGACACTGGACAGGTTTTGTGTCACAACTGTGACAAGAGGTCAGTCATGAAGCTTCATACGTGTGTAGTTGGGATCAAAATGAGGTTGAGTTTGAAGATGAGTTGGTCTGAGCAGGAGAGCTGGAAGTCTGGAGGTATGAATCATAGTAGTGCTGTCAAAACTGGACAAACATGATGTTAGAATATTCTCTAAAAAACACAAAGGTTTGAACCTATCAAATATTTAAATAGGTGTCTGGCAGATAAAAACATAAGGGGCTAAAATGTGTGGGGGGAAATATACCAGATATACCATAAAAAATATCTAAAATAAAAATGTTATATTTAAAATAAATAAATCATAGTGGATTTACTGGTTTTTTTTTTTGTTTTTGTTTTTTTTGTTTGTTTTTGTTTTTTTTGTTTTTGTTCAATACTAAAGTTTGCTGAATGCTGCACACGGAGCTGAATTAAACAGGGACTTCAAGAATGACATTAATTGGCACATCTGGTCAAGTGGCGCCATCCACAGTACTGAATGGAGCACTGCATGAATAGAATAGAATAGAATAGAAAATACTTTATTGTCTACCATTTGCATGCAAATGGAAAAAATGTGTCTTTGCTTACATGGGCAGAAGAAACAGGTACATTAAAAAATATCACATCCAAACAAAACACATTAAAAATACATTTAAATAGAGACACAATAGAAGCTACATTACAAAGAGCAGCAGGTGGTTGATGTGTCTTTCTCTTTGCATGGTGGAGTCTTAACTCACATTTGTAGATGCAGCAACAAACTGTATTTACTGACAACAGTTTTCCAAAGTGTTCCTGAGCCCATGTAGTATCCTTTATACAATGATGTGGGTTTTAATGCAGTTTTTAATGCAGTGCTGCCTGAGGGGTCAAAGGTCACAGACATTCAGTGTTGGTTTTCAGTCTTGCCCCTTACATGCAGAGATTTCTTCTGAATTGTTTAATGATTTGATGGATTTTAGATGGTGAAATCTATGAATTCCTTCAGTTTTGTGTTTAGAAACTGATTGAAACTGACTTATTTGTTCACACATTTTATTCAAAAAGTGGTGAATCTCTCCTTGTCCATGTTTGTGAATGAATGAGACTTTCGAGGACGCCCCTTTAATATCCAGTCATGATACTGTCACCTGTTACCAGTTCACCTGTTTACCTGTCGAATGTTACAAAGAGGAGTGTTTTTTTTTTAGCTTTCTGCAACACAGCTTGTTGCTGCTGTCACCACTTGTTTGGAAGGTGTTGCAACCATCAAATTCAGAATGAGTGTGTATTTACAAAAAAACAAAAAAGTTTGTCACATTAAATATCTTGTTTTTTGTCTGTATTCAATTGAGTACAAGTCAAAATTATTTGCAAAATATTCCATTCTGTTTTTATTTACGTTTTACACAATGTTACAAATTTTTTGGAACTGGGGCTTTAGTTCTCGCTGTACTGTATTTTTTTTTTTTTTTTACCTGTTTTTTTTTTTTTTTACTGCAAGTCTAGATGTTTTGTTCTTTTTACTATATTTTTAGTTATTGATCTGCTGCAGCAGCTTCAGCAGAAGCAGGATGCAGGCCAACAAAACAGAGAGAGGAGGACGAGGCACCTGCATCATGACTTGTTCTCTCTGCTGCTTCTGTTGACTCTCAGACCACCACCACTGTTTCACAAGCCCCCACCACACCTCCCTTTGTAGTGAAGCTTGGAATTAATTTGATAAATTACTTCTGAAGCTTCAAAGCCCTAAACAAGCTATTTGGCACAAACCATTGTAACTTTTAAACTGAAATATAAATTGGGTTTCATCACTCATAAACAGAAAAAGTTCAGTCATTATCTGCTCTTGAATCATGAGTACACCACAAGACTGTGAGAAAAGCAGAACATCACACAATGTTTCATTTTTAAGATTTTAAGATTTCATCTGTACATCATTGTTAACAACAGTCTCTCTCTCTCTCTCTCTCTCTCTCTCTCTCTCTCTCTCTCTCAGGTGTCCACATTTTACAGCAGACAACTGGCTGTGAGTGGGATGATGAGACAGGAGAGGTTAACAGTTTTAATCAGTTTGGTTATGATGGAGAAGACCTCATATCATTTGACCTGAAGACATGGACATGGACCGCTCTGAAACCACAGGCTGTCCAACTCAAACAGATATGGGAAGCTGACAAAACTACATTAAAACACAATGAGAATTACCTCACTCAGGTTTTCCCTGAGTTGCTGAAGAAGTATTTGGAGTTTGGCAACAGCTCTCTGCAGAGAACAGGTAGAGTCACATGACCTGATGTTGTTTCATGACACAACAATGTTCATATAACCTGCTCAGACTGAACTGTCATTGTATCATCACTCCAATCAGTCTGACATGACCTTCTTTTCAGCTGTTTTCTGTGGTGGTAAGATTTGATTTAGGCCGAACCAATCAGTAGTGACTGATATTTTTGGGAGCTCTGACATTATGTTCCATCAAAGCTGAGACTGTGACAGTCAGTGTACAGTTAGCAGGAGTTAAAGGACAGTTCACCCCAAAATCAAAAATACATATTTTACAGATATCGGCTGGTAATATCTGCCTTCTCTGCAATATAGCAGCTTATGGTGCTTAAAGAGCCAAAAAATACATTTGAAAAATTCAAAACCAGTGTCTCTTTCCAGAAATCATGACCTGGTTACTCAAGATAACTCACAGACCTTGTTGTGAACAGTTTCATGTAGAAACTACTTTCTTCTCAATAGAAAGAAAGTAGTTCTCGTAGATTCTAAAGTACTTGTAAATTTTTCTGCAGAGACTACTCTGTGTTTGTCTCCAGTTTTTCCTTTGTTTTACCTCCAGCTAACACCGTGACATGATCATGACGTCGGCCCTAAAAAGCTCTATAGAAATGGTTCTACTGAACATTGACACTGATGAACTACTTTGCTGTGAAGCATAAAAACAGGCTGATCTTTCTTCTCTGACTGCAGTGAGTTTGTTTAGTGGTGGTGTAGTTCCCTTCACTGTCTATAGACACACAGTGTGGATGTTGTGTAGCAAATGTCTTGTTATGTAGAGCTGTCATGTGTTCTTATATGATGGGTGTATGGACCTGTACATGAAGTGCTCCCACCCCTCTCTCCATCTGTTGCTGCAGAGCTTCCCTCAGTGTCTCTCCTCCAGAAGACTCCCTCCTCTCCAGTCAGCTGTCACGCTACAGGTTTCTACCCTGAGAGATCCTCACTGTTCTGGAGGAAAGATGGAGAGGAGATTCATGAGGACGTGGACCACGGAGAGATCCTCCCCAACCATGATGGAACCTTCCAGATGAGTGTTGACCTGAACCTTTCATCAGTCACACCTGAAGACTGGAGGAGGTACGACTGTGTGTTTCAGCTCTCTGGTGTGAAGGACGACATCGTCACCAGACTGGACAAAGACGTGATCAGGACCAACTGGGGTAAGACTGGTATCAGTTTTTGTTTGTCCACTGAAGTTAGACCTGGATCAGAACTACAGAGGTTATGTCCAAAAGTATTTGTTGTCAATTCAAATGTAGACGAGTCGTTCAGATGTTAACTCTTAATCTCTCATCTTTAATCTCGGGCTAACAGGATTAATCTGGTTTAAAACATGTGCCTCATTTTATAGCTTTGGCCATAATGTCTGTTAGTTATGATAACCAGGCTTTGGGAGTAATGGATTACATGTAACAGGATTACATGATCTGGATACAAATAAAGGTAACTGTATTCCATTACAGTTACAGATAAAAAAAGATGCAACCAGATTACATAATCTGTAAACCAAACATCTTCATCTCCTTCCAGTGGTGGAGACAAAGTGTGAATGTTCTGTTTTGGTTCCAGTTCCTCCTTCAGAGTTTCCTGTTGGTGCTGTTGTTGGAGTTGTTGTAGGACTGCTGCTGCTGACACTCTGCATCATTGGACTTTTCATGTGGAGAAGGAACAAGAATGGTGAGTGAAGACATTTTTACTCCACTGTTGGATTTAACATGCAGCTTCAACTCAATGATAATATGTCAAAAAATATATTTGTCCTGAAAGGAAACAAAGTTTTAAAATCAAAGTGTGAGCTGGCTGATGTTCAGTAACTTCACTGACATGATAACACAGTAGAGGTCAACAGATGTTCTATATATACTGAGTTAGAGGAACAAAACATGTTTTCTTTCTGTCCTTTCATCAATTCTGATTTCACTTTTAATACTGTAATCTCTCATCTGTGTTTCAGGATTCAGACCTGCAAACAGTAAGTTTTATTTTATGAAAAATAAAATATATTTATTTTATTGTTCTATTATGAAGAATTTAATGTGACTGGTATTATTTTCCTGTGAGCATTAGTAACCAATCATTCACATCCAGTCCTGTCCTCTCATATATATTTATATCATTTCAAATTAAATCATTTCACTTCATTTTCTACTTCTAGCCTCTGATTTTTCATCATCAGGCACAAATTCAGCTCCAACCAGTGAGTATGTGATTGTTTCAACAGCTGGTTTTCACTTCCAACTCGTTAGAAACCAACAAAATGTCTCCGCCCCTCTGAGACTCATCCTGTATGTTCTCATTACTGGTGACACGGCTACAAAACAACGTTGTATAAGAGGGAGAAAGTCCACACATGGAGGAGGTGGAGTGGATGGATGGATCAAACAAACAGGACTTTCACCGAGGAGACCAGAGTTCATGTCTCATGTGAAACTAAAACATTATTAAAAGTTTTGAGGCACACAAAGTCACATGTGTAAACATTTTTGTGACATATGACTTACATATGTCACAGATGTCAGTCGTGTTGTGAGTCGCTTCTGTGACTTTCATAGTTATGGTAACCCCAAACATGCTCTCATCCCAAACTTAACTAAGCCCCCCCGGGACAGATTATAAACAAATTCAATATCTGTTATGAACCCAAGGTTTAACTGGGGGATGAAAGGTGTAACAATAATTTAAAAGTAACAGTAAGTTCAAATTAAGTTAAATAAACATTTAACGGTGACAAAAGAAGAATAACTCAAAATACCAAATCAGAAGAGTGCACTAAAAGACACTAACTGAACAGAATAATAAAACACAAAAGACACTAAAGGAAAACACACAACATTAGCAAAGCCCTGACACATGCAGCCCAATATCTGCCAGACAGGCTGCAGTCTGCTGAATGGACCACTGTCGCTGTCCTGCTGCACACTCCCTGCTTTTAAGCTCCAGGTCCTGATTGCTGACTGACTGCAGCTGCAGCCAATCACCCACTGCAGCAGCTGCAAGGAGGGGAGGTGCAGAACCTGAGGGCTGCACTACGGAGCAGGTCCAACCTGCCCATCTTCAGGTGATCTGGCTGAACCTAACAAAGGTGATCCAGGAAAAGCGGTCACATGAGCAGACACAAGTGCATTCACATGAATGGGGAGACGTTTGCAGCATCTGACCAGTCACATCGTGGACAACACTACTGACAGCACACCTAACTCAAACCAAGAACTTAGTTACTTTCCATCACTGTCAGAAGCAGATAAACACTTGTCACATAGCCAGCGTAGCGTTAATAATGTCCAATATGAACTCTAATAAATACTTGATCAGTTATTCATCTTTTCATTGATTAATCTGTCTTGACAGGTTCCCCATGAAGATTAGAAGAGGACTCCAATGATGTTACTGTGGCATCAAAACTGTTCTTCCTTCATGAGAGAGCACTTGGTTCTGATTTGTAAAAGACATTTTTTTTTAATCAAAATGTGTTTATATTTGAGATGAAGATGTGAAGAGAGAAAAAAGAATGAGGTCTTGGACCTTATCTAGTTTGTATTATTAGGCAGCAGGTAGTCATCTGTCTTTGGTGGTGATTAGTAGGACGTCCAGTCATGGGAGACACAGTCATGCTCAGCCTTTTAGTTGTCACATTGTGGACATCATCATGTTTAATGTTTACACTTTTAAAAAACACTAATGAAAACTCTGCACTAAATCCTAGTTGTGGACTCTTGTCCCTCCACTGTGTCACAACATCAGAAATTATAAAATCTTATTGCTTGTGCATGTGTGCTGATGAGGACCAGAAAGAGAGCACACATTACACCAATTTTAAAGTCTCTGCACTGGCTTCCTGTCTGCTTCAGAATTGATTTTAAGATCCTTTTAACCTTAACCCTCTAGAACCCTCTAGAACCCTCTAGAACCCTCAGGTCTTCTGGTCATGGCCTTTTAATTATCTCCAAAGTTAGAACAAAAACTCACAGCGAGGCCTCCTTTTATTACTGTGGTCCAGGTCTGTGGAGAACACAAGAACTACCTTTTCTAAGCTGGCATTTATTAAACATTATTTATTTATACATTTAGTCTGTTTGTTGTTTGTTGTTTTTTTTATTCATTTATTATTATCTTATTCATTTATTTGTATTTTCTGGATTGTTTTTCTCTTCACAATTTACTGTTTACTTCCATTTTACCCACTTTTTAGTGTTCCCTCAGTTCAGTTCAGGGGCTGGGGGTTGGCGTGAGTTGGTATTATATGTGTGTGTGTGTGTGTGTGTGTGTGTGTGTGTGTGTGTGTGTGTGTGTGTGTGTGTGTGTGTGTGTGTATGTGTAGGTTGGAAGGTATGAAGGACTTGGTTACTTTTTGTTGTATGAAAGTGCTACATAAATAAAGTGTGGTTGATTGATTGATTGATTGATGTATGTAATCTCAGCTGATATGAAGAATAGATCAATATATTAGGCCCCCTCATATTTATGTTGTTTTTTTTTCATTTTGTTGGTTTGTTCTGTTTTGTTCAGTGAAAAAGAAAATCAGTTGCAGTCCCACAGTTCACCTTTTCACCACTAGAGGACGCCAAATTATAATCTGTGACAAGAAACTTAGTGTCTTTGTGGCTTTTTGTTGTGTGTAACTGACTTTGTGACTGTGAATAAAAAATGACCTGAAGACAATCTTTGTACCCTGGTGGTGTCCAGGTTTCTTTGAATATGAAACAATATGAATAAAGACAATTTTTCACTTTCTCTATTGTTGGAGTCACTCAAATTTCAAGCTAAAAAAAAGATCATTGAGGTGTTTTTCTCTGCTGTTAAACAGTCAGCAGGTCATTTTTGACCTGAAGACAACACAAGAGTTAATGGTACTCATGTGACTTGATGACATCGATTACCTCGATGAATCACCCCACCTCTAACTGACAGGTTAGCTAGTTAACTGGATTTCTGTGTAGCTAACATTAGTACAACATTAGTCTGACCTGTAAATGTTGATTTAAATGAGGCTGCATGTTGAGTCCCTGGATGATTTTCATAGCTGGAAGCAGAACTGTCTCTGTACTGTGATGTTGTTCTGCTTTAAGGACAAAATAATGATGAAATTTACACCCAGAGAAGCATTTTTCACTAGAGGCCATGTAAAAGGTGCCTTCTAACAACTTCACAGCTGCCTGATGCATAAAAAATGAAATGTGGTAACAAAGCAGGACCAGAACTGTGAAAAGAGCAAATCTTCACTGTAACACTTTGACTCTGAGGAGCTCAGATGATACATTTAGAACGTGAAAACTAAATATAAAGTAGAAATCTGAAAGACTGAGAGTGAAATACATCCAGCAACACTCTAAGACTAAATTATTAAATGTAAGCATGAGGGATGTTAATGATCGATCATTAATCGATTATTCACTGTTAAGAATTTCACTGATTTTAAATGTATTAATTGATAATTAATCAATAGTCTAGAAATGGCAGTAATTGTGCCTCATTTGACATTGTTCTTTCTGGTGGAGACATTTTTTGAATCAGGAAAATTAAACTTAAAATAAGAAAAAAAACATAAAATGGGAAAAGAAATTAAAATAATATAATTGTATTTTGTACCTTATTTATTATTATTACGATTAATCGATAAATCATTTGCATTTTCAAGTATCGATTAAGAAATTGCACAAAATTTGCAACCCCAGGAAGCACTATTACTTGTGGAGATGAGATCAGTCAGAGTAAGTCTGTGTTTCAGCTATTTTTTACTTAAAAGATTTTAAACTTTATCAGTCGGATGATGGTGACCTGACACACTTTCTGATCTTTTGTGAGGCAAAAGGAAAGAATCTAAAAACAGAAGCAAGTTAAACAGGTTTTGATCACAAGAAAAGTTGAGAAAAAGACTGAGATGAAGAAGAAAGAATAAATATGAAGAATCACAAACAGATCATTCAGTGGTGTGACGAGTCAGCACTGGTCCCTGATGCAAGATTATCAAACTGGGCCCTACCCATCACAATCAGACATAATATGATGTAATGTCAGTGAATGAAAGAAGTGAAATTATGAAGCTTTAAAATGACCAACAACAGTGAAATGCACCACAGTGAAATAGAGGAGAAGTCATAATAGCAAGGCCAAGATAGTGATAAACTCGCCTGCCTGACAAAATCTGGTGTTGGAGCATCATAACAGATTAAAACATCATCACTGTCGGAGCAACTTCTTATACATGAAAACTGACTGGTGACTGGAAAATATACAGGTTAACAGGTGACAACGCTGCACACGGATGAAAACTAACAGGTGACAGCGCACCTTAATATGGATGAAAATACAGTGACGGCGCACCTTCACATTGATAACAATCTTCATGTCTACATGTTGGCATTAGAAAATAAACAAAAACATAACATACCATTCACGCCCTATTGATAAACTGTATGATAGGAAGTAGCAGCCATAATAGCGCAATAGTACATTAGCTCGTGAGGATTACGGCACATATTTGTTTACTAAACGTTTAGAGGCTCGCACACACGGGCCCTTGTCGGTCGGGGACCCTAATGCAACTGCATTACCTGCATATATGGTAGTTACACCCCTTATATCATTATTATTTTATTTTATTTATTTACATTCACGCAAACAGGCAAAAACAACAGAGCCAAACTAACAGGTTCAGGTTCAGACATGTATTAAAAAACCAAAATCAGAAGAAAAAACAACCAAACGTAGTACATAGGAAAGGCATAACTGTCAGGATGAGAAGAATGAGTCAGTTCTCAGGAATTGGAGTCTTCCCATTTGTTTGAGGTAAGTCTTATCAACCATTCATTTCCTGATAGAACAGGAGGTGGACGACTTCCGTTCTTTCAGGATGATGACCTTTTTCCAACAGTCATTTCCAACATTACAGATTGTTGTGTGGCTGTAGGGAAACTTTCAGTTGACTGTGAACAGCCAAAAATAACAATAACACTCTCTCCCCCCGGTCCTATAAACAAAGGCATAAAATCCCCAGAAAATAAAAAAGAAAGTTCAATGCCTAATTCTCCCCTCCAAGCTTTCTCTAATCTTCACAGTGAAGCTGCAGTACAACCATTGAACAAACACACAAACTTATAAGATGTCTGGAGTCAGGAGGGTTCTTCAAAGCCTCTGAAAACTTGGCTTGAAATAGTTAAAATGCAAACAAAGTTTAGTTTCTCATTAAGCATCCACAAAGATCTGTATTAAAATAAATGTTCATAATTATGACAAAACCTGGTTCACAAACAGCTCATTTTGCTGTTTTGAGCATTTTTTTAAGAGTGTGTGGGCGTGTCAGCTCATGTTTGATTGACAGCTGCCTCAGGAGTCCCAACAGGAGGCTGAGTGATGTCAGCAGCAAGACAGGAAAGTGTATAAAAACTTAGATGATAATATTTCAAATTTGGATTAAATCTGATTCCTAATACTTTTTATATGCTCACCATTTTGTACATACAGTAAGACCCTAAATGACATTTTGAATCTTGGATCTGACATCATGTCTAATTTAAATGGAAATGGAAATGAGACCCTTCTCCCCCCAGGCATGACACATGTTGTCTGACCATGAGGGTAAAAAGGAGTGTTTGAAACAGACTGGTGTTTGGACAGAGGTCTCCGATCGACTCAGTGCGTTTTTTCACTTGGTACAATTGATTCGCACTGTAGCAGAGTACAAACATCGCCCCTCCTCCTCTCCCCTGCTGGTCACATTCACACTAGTCATGTTGTTCTGTGCCTGAGCACACTTGCTCATGTACACAGTCTGACACAGTAGGTGACAGTGTGCACATAGTTGGTTTGCGATCCACAAATAAACACGATGTTGAAGAAGAATCATCAACTAGACAACATGTGTTTCTGTCTTGGTCACAAAACAGTGAATGCTGATCACAAGATCTCAGATGTCGAACAATGAAGTCGACCTTCATAATGTTTCTGTTATTGTTAATGTTTTGGAGACGTTGTCAACGACGACCCTCTCACCTGCATCCCTGCATCTCAGCAGAAAATGTTATGTGATGTTAGGTGGTGAGATGTGGTGAGGAGGAGGGATTTTTATTTTTACCAAAAATGACACATTTTCTATCCTAACCTAACCTGACCACTGCAGTGTATCTGGTGGTATTAATAATTATTGAGGCAGAAGAACGTCACTTTAACATTATAATGAATGACTGTGCATGGTGCATACAGCTGGACCTTCACCACAGCTGCTGTGATGACATGCTGACATGAAGTTTATTGTCTGTGATCTGTCGCTGTCTGACTGAGCAGCCTCATGGAAGTGATATTTTACAAGTCTTCATATTTTAAACCAACAAAATTTGTTAAAACAACTCATTTGGTGTTTTTAAAGTCATGATATTGAGCTGAAACAGATTCCACATTCTGTTCACCTTCAGAGGCTGCTGAGCGCAGTAGACGTCTCCCACAGTCTGCACTTCAATGTTCAACATAGTAGGCTTAATAAAGTTTATGATCACTCAAAGTTAAAAAGTAAAACTCTAAAAAAAAAGTCCTCACTGACTTGGTGTGAGGCTTTGGATGGATTCTTGGAGAGATTTTGGCATCTTTCTTCAGTGAGGGGCCTTCTTGCCACAGCCAACTGCTGAAGGTAAATCCATCAGACGCTGCGCTGTTTCACCCAGATGTGTTTTGGATGAAGTATGAATTCATTGTTCTTGAAACTTTGGGCTTCACCTGGAATTTTATCTGATATTTCAAATGTGGCAGCAAACATCAGTCCAGTGGATTTTATCCCTCCAGCGCAGCGCACAATTTACATCTCCATCATTTAATATTTTGAAGTATTTCCACACAAAGCAGGTGGCAGACATCGTGTTGTGTGTCTCATTCAGATGGTAGAGCCAGGGCCGCCGCCAGGAATTTTGGGCCCCATGAAAAAAACATCACATTGGCTGCCCCCGCGCAACTGTTGTCACCACATCTCTAGGAAATAACTGACCCATTAAAAGCTTTACATAACTCCAACTTTGAAGGCTTGCAACACTCTGCATACAGTATGCAATTCACTATTTAATGCAAGAGAACATAAACAATGTGCTAAAGGCCATCTTTTACAGTTTCAATGTAATTTTTATTGTAAAATTCCAAAATGGAAAATTCTCTTAACATTAATGAAAGACTTAATATATATTTAAGTTGTTTTTTTAAACTTTTCAATCAAAATAAATTGAGATCATCATCTCAAAATAATTAAAAACAGCAGATGTTTGAACTTAGCTGCACATATATGCCAACAAGAAAATAAAGTTGAAATGGAAAATGGAATTAAAAGGCCTGATGGTGGTGCTACAAGACAGATCAAGTGATCATTAAATCAATAGGTTTTGAGGTTTGAAATATGGTCATAACAGACTAACAGTACCAGTGACATTGAAAGAGTCGTGGCATAGTGACACTGAAACAGCATCAGTGAAATAATGTTGATTCAATGTTGGCATTTCAATCTACAATCTCAACCACCATTCATTGTTGATTCAATGGCATATTTTCAACATTAAATTTTTAGAACTTTGATCAACCATTTATTTTTCAACCTTAACCAACAATCAACCTTTCTGACCATAATTCAATGTTGATCTAACATCTTTTGCTATCTGGGAATGATGATGGTTTAATAATTTTATATTAATTTTAGTGCTGTCAATCGATTAAAATATTTAATCGCAATTAATCGCATGATTGTCTGTAGTTAATCGCAATTAATCGTAAATTAATCACACATTTTTTTTATTGGTTCAAAATGTACCTTGAAAGGATATTAACCAAAAACGATGAATATTGTCCAGAAACCCTCAGAAGCACTGCATTTGGCATAAAAATCTCATGCTCAAATAGTAACATGACAAACCCAAGTCCATCAGGCACATATAAGCATATTTACCTGATCAATTTAACATTAAGGCAAAAATGCACTAAAAGTTTCAATAGAAAAGTCAGTTGAAGGTTCTATGGTGCACTGCAGACTTCAGATTTAAAATTCCAACACTACAGAACCAACAGTATTTTAAGAAAAGGTCGCTATTTATGTGCATTTATTTATGTATTTATTTAATATTATTATTGTTAATAGTTTGTTTCTTTAATAAAATATTGTCCTCTGAGGAGAAAAATCCTCACCTTTATTCAGTTCAGTGAAATGATGCGAGATATTCATGTTTTTGTATTAATGCAGCAGGATCATTTACATCAGTGTCACTCTGACAGTTTACATCAGTGAGGATGTTTAAGACCACAGCAGACAGTGAACTGCACACTGACACACACTGAGGAGATGAAGAGGAGAGACAGAGTCTGGACTCTTCATCATGGCTTATAATAACGCAGCACAGTGACAGACGTTTTGTGGAGGAGACGAGCGTCTGTCAGTTTGGTTTTTACAGAGACAGATATTTTAATCTGTAGCATTTAAACCACAGAACTGTACAGTAATATCAGAATTCATCATCAATGGCACTTACCACAGTCGTTCCCCCTCCCTCCCTCCTCTCTGCAGCTCTATCACCATGAAGCCTACACAATTGGACTTGGAGTAAAAAAAAAAAAAACATGCATCGCAAAAGTGTACATTAATATTATGATTCATGATCATAAAAAGTTTTTATATCAAGTTGACACATCTATCCACTCATGCTTTCTCTCTCTCTCTCTCTGCTGTGGGTCAGACTTATTTTTACTTTTATCTGGTTTCATGCGGTTTCTTTGCGTATTGAGCCAGTTGTATAAACAGATAAGCTTGTTTGTGGGGTGACAGAAGCTGGCTGCTGTCAGGCCAATTGCACGTCAAAACAATTAGCGACGTTAAAGGGAATATGCGTTAACTTTGACAGCCCTAATTAATTTTTACCTTGGAATTATCCTAACTTTTCCCCGGTATTCGGCGCCGCTGGGTAGTGCAAAAGGTTACAGCTGTGATGTGGTGCTTGAGCTGGCCAATAGGGTGGCCAGGATTCAGCGTGAGGCGGCCACGGCCACCCCCCGCCTCCGCCATCGCTCCATTCCCATCCAGACGTCACCGCCCCTCTGCCAAAACAGAGACACTCCCATCTCACTCTGTGAAGAAAAGGCATCGAACAGAACGCAGCTGATTCACTTCAGTCTTTTACCAGCACGTCTTTATCAAAACAAGATGAAAAAGTTAATTTTGTTTCTTCTCTTCTGTCACGTTTCATCAGCAGGTAAGATCACAGTTTAAATCTTTAAGCTCTTTGTATTTTGCTCCTGCAGCTCAGGGACACACTGATTTAGTTTTACTTTTTTAGGATAAGACTGTGCTATTTAACTGAATTATACAGAATACATAATATTTATGATGAGTGTGATTGTGATGTATATATTTATACTGAATGTATAAACCTGGTTTCTCTTGCAGTGAAACACTCCTTTGAGTTTTTCGTCACTGCATCTTCTGGAATCCCAAACGTCCCAGAGTTCGTGGCAGTTGCAGAGGTTGATGGAGTTCGGCTGGGTTACTGCAACATCACCAGAGCCACAGTCGAACCGAAACAGGACTGGATGAAGAAATTATTAGAAAGAGATCCTCGGGAGTTGGAGTGGTACAATCAAGAGTGTTTTCAGCTTCAAGCCATGATTGATGATTTCAAGCAGAGCTCCAGCGAAATTGGAGGTAAAGCATATGCGTATGTGTGAGTGTGGGCATAGGCGGTTTTACCGTATGGTCGTAGGTAATTGCCAGGGGCCTGCCCGTGTGTGTGTGTGTGTGTGTGTGTGTGTGTGTGTGTGTGTGTGTGTGTGTGTGTGTGTGTGTGTGAGAGTGTGTTTGGGCGGGAGTTGAGGATGCTACATACACACGCATCATGCACTGTGCGTTAGAGGAGACACCAAAACAGCCTCATGGAGGGAATTTACTTCTCACAACACAGAGAGAGAAGGGCAGAGCTTCTGGCGAGTGAAAGAGAAAGAACACGTGAATATGGACAGAAATCTAAACTTTCTTTGATCACAAAGTCTGATGTTTATCTGTAATTCTGTGGTCTCCGCTCTTTACTCTCATCTCCATACGTCTGAATCTATGGAGGAACATCTGGCCAATATGATGGAAAAAAGATCCTGTAAGTCAACTGCAATCAGAATTTTTGTCAAAATAACAGCTTATTATTTCAAAATAAGGATTTAGTATTTTAAAATACTGACTTAATATTTCAAAATAATGAAAACATTTTCCCAAAATAATGACTTATTAATATAAGTAACTGAAAAACTAGTTCTGTATTTTGAAATACTACATCATTATTCAGAGAAAGATTCATATTACAACGACTTACAGGAAGTAATAATTCATTATATTGAGATCTCAATATAATGAATTAGTATCTTAAGTTAAGACACTAAATTTATTATTTTGAAACACTAGATAATTATTTTCACTCAGTAATTATATAGAAATTCTAAATCATTATTTTGAGATAATTCAGTATTTATTAGGGCTGCGCATCTTCACTGGTCTCACGATTCGATTCGATTACGATTATCCAGTCAACGATTCGATTTGATTCGATTCCACGATGCATCACGATGCATCACGATGCATTGCATCCTCAATTTTTTATATTATTGCATATGTCTACTTTTTCTATCAGTGAATACAAGCAGTCAGATAAATATGAACTCCCTTTTTATTGTTCCTAAAATGCTTTAGAACATGACATAAAAGTCCAAAGGCTTCATTTGACGCGCGTCAAATGAAGCTTCTATAGGGCACTGCAGGCTTCAGATTTAACATTCCATCACCACAAAACCAGCAGTATTATAGGAAAAGGTCGCTATTTATATGCATCTGTTTATTTATTTAGTATTACTATTAATTATAGTCAGGGTTCGAATTACACAATGTCTTTCGGGGGAGCCCTATTGTCTTCGTCGCCCCCTCCACCCCCAACCCCCTGCTGGGTCGTGTTTTTTTTTGTTTTTTTTTTTTTTCTTTCCTTTTTCCTTGTTTCAGGTGTAGCTACAGCTCCATCAGCACTCCACCCTCACGTCCATGACCCTTTTTTTATTCCATTTAACTCTCCTCAAACACGTACTGCGGGTGCAGAAAAAATTCCTCTGGTCCTCATTTGACGCTCCAAAATGTAAACAAGTTCGGAGTGGAGGCGTTAAGGCAAATTGACGCGCATCAAGATGCTCTCAGTGCGCGTTCTGCCGAGTCAGACACCATCATTGCGTTTTGGCCTCAATATTAACGTCATAATCTGATCTTTGTGAATGTAAATGAATGTGGAGAGATCTTAAATCAAAATTAACTCACATTTGTTTTTACATGGGACAATTTTATGAAATGTCATAGACAGAGAAACAGCTGTTCTGCTGCGTGCATCTCTCTCTCACACTCTCTCCTTACTAACTGTCCTTTCGGCTCACTGTCGTTTCCCTTCTGTCTGTGGATTGTTAGAATCGGGAGAAAGTGGAATTCAGACCAAAAGTTCAATTTGCAACAACAAAAAGCAAACAGGAATCGAAGTAACATGTTAAGTCTATCTATCAGTCACCTCTGCTCCGTGTCAGAACCACGGACAGCGCAGCGGTCACGGTGGCGCACACAACAGCGCACACAGCATCGTGTTAATTAGTGACAATACATAAAATGTGCGAATAAACACAAAACTTTGCCATATTTTCAGTTATTATTTATTTCAGGACCATCATACATTAGAGCTCCCTTCAAATGTCCCAAATGAGGCTTTCGGGGGAGCTCATGTCCTTTTCAGGTGAGCCCAGTTCCCCCTAGCTCCCCCGTAATTCGAACCATGATTATAGTTTATTTCTTTAATAAAAATATTGTCCTCTGAAAGAAAAAAAAAAATCCTCAACCTTTTTTCACTAAACGGACTAAACTGTGCACGATATTCATGTTTTTGTATTAATGCAGCAGGATAATTTACATCGGTGTCATCTAGTTAACATCAGTGAGGATGTTTTAGACCACAGCAAACTGCACACGGACACACACTGAGGAGATAAAGAGGGAGACACGGCGTCTGTTCAGTGATTTATAATAATGCAGCGAAGTGACAAATGTTTCATGGAGGAGAAGAGCGTCTGTCTGTCTGAGACAGATATTTTAGTCGGGAAACTGTTCAGTAACATCAGGATTTATCATCAAAAAAGTTTTATATCAGTCAGCACTTCACATTCGCTCCTCCTCCCTCCTCTCTGCTCTCTCTCTCCTCTTTCGTAGTTATGAATAATCGGTGGGGAGTAATTAAGTATTTTTGGAGCAAAAAAAACTCCACAGAAGTGTTCAGTAATATTATGTTTCATGATCATAAAAAGTTTTTATATCAAGTCGGCGCTCCCTCCCTCCCTCTGCTGCGGGTCTTTTTTTTTTTTTTTTAATTTAACGTGGTTTCACGTGGAGCTTCAGCTCAGCAGTCCTCCGCTCGTCTATGCCTTTTTTATTCCATTTAACTTAACTTAAGGCAGAGCACCTCCTGACAGTGCTCAAAAACAAAAAACACTTCTGTCAAGCAGTCTAAGGTTACTATGACGCTGGTTGCTACGGCGCTCGTTGCGAGCAGGAAGTTATTTTGAATTTTAGAACTTTATTGTCCAGCCGCTGCCGGAAAATTAAGAAGGAACGTCTCTCTGCTATAATCGATTATGTCCTGTTACTGCATCGATGCAGAATCGTCCACGTCCGAATCGCGATGCATCTTAAAAACGATTAATTTTGACACCCCTAGTATTTATTACATATTTCATCTGAGATAAATTGTTGTTATTAACTATAGATTTCAGTTACCTGGTCTTTCACATTAATGCGAAAACATGAATATTGCACATCTGTTAAGATGACAACTTTCTTTGCACCCTCCAACTTTAACTGACTTCCAGGATCCCTGCTGATGAAAGCTCATCAATCATGATGATCATAATAATGAATCATTTAGTTACTGATGCATGAATGTGTTCATCAGTTTAATGTAGCAGCTGGTAAATGTGGAGCTGATTTTAAAGTGATATTCCACCCCAGGATGATAATCCACTCAGTATGTACTCACCACTATGCTGATGTGAAGATGGGTGAAGATCTTCAGTTCACAAAACAATCTTGGAGTTTCAGCAGAAAACAGGGTTGCAGCTAAATCTGGTATAATGGCAGTGAATACCACGGATAAAATGTAAAAAAAAGACCACATCCTGCTTGTGTGGTGTAATTTAACCACAAAAGAGGCCATTTACACCATGTTTTTAGCCGCAATGTCTGTACATCATATCTGTACATCATTGTTAACAACAGACTCTCTCTCTCTCTCTCTCTCTCTCTCTCTCTCTCTCTCTCTCTCAGGTGTCCATGTTTTACAGGGGATAGGTGGCTTTGAGTTGGATGATGAGACTGGAGAGGTTAATAGTTTTATGCAGTTTGGTTATGATGGAGAAGACTTCATATCATTGGACCTGAAGACATCAACATGGACCGCTCTGAAACCACAGGCTGAACAAATCAAACAGATCTTGGATACTAAGAAAGCTGAAATAGCATACATTGTGAATTTCCTCACTCAGGTTTTACCTGAGTTGCTGAAGAAGTATGTGGAGTCTGCCAACAGCTCTCTGCAGGGAACAGGTAGAGTCACATGACCTGATGTTGTTTCATGACACAACAATGTTCATATAACCTGCTCAGACTGAACTGTCATTGTATCATCACTCCAATCAGTCTGACATGACCTTCTTTTCAGCTGTTTTCTGTGGTGGTAAGATTTGATTTAGGCCGAACCAATCAGTAGTGACTGATATTTTTGGGAGCTCTGACATTATGTTCCATCAAAGCTGAGACTGTGACAGTCAGTGTACAGTTAGCAGGAGTTAAAGGACAGTTCACCCCAAAATCAAAAATACATATTTTACAGATATCGGCTGGTAATATCTGCCTTCTCTGCAATATAGCAGCTTATGGTGCTTAAAGAGCCAAAAAACATTTGAAAAATTCAAAACCAGTGTCTCTTTCCAGAAATCATGACCTGGTTACTCAAGATAACTCACAGACCTTGTTGTGAACAGTTTCATGTAGAAACTACTTTCTTCTCAATAGAAAGAAAGTAGTTCTCGTAGATTCTAAAGTACTTGTAAATTTTTCTGCAGAAAGAAACTACTCTGAGTTTGTCTCCAGTTTTTCCTTTGTTTTACCTCCAGCTAACACCGTGACATGATCGTGACGTCGGCCCTAAAAAGCTCTACAGAAATGGTTCTAACTGAACATTGACACTGATGAACTACTTTGCTGTGAAGCATAAAAACAGGCTGATCTTTCTTCTCTGACTGCAGTGAGTTTGTTTAGTGGTGGTGTAGTTCCCTTCACTGTCTACAGACACACAGTGTGGATGTTGTGTAGCAAATGGCATGGACCTGTCCATGACGTGCCCCCCCCCCCCCCATGTCTCTGCAGTGCGTCCCTCAGTGTCTCTCCTCCAGAAGACTCCCTCCTCTCCAGTCAGCTGTCACGCTACAGGCTTCTACCCTAAGATATCCTCACTGTTCTGGAGGAAAGATGGAGAGGAGATTCATGAGGACGTGGACCACGGAGAGATCCTCCCCAACCATGATGGAACCTTCCAGATGAGTGTTGACCTGAACCTTTCATCAGTCACACCTGAAGACTGGAGGAGGTACGACTGTGTGTTTCAGCTCTCTGGTGTGAAGGACGACATCGTCATCAGACTGGACAAAGACGTGATCAGGACCAACTGGGGTAAGACTGGTATCAGTTTTTGTTTGTCCACTGAAGTTGATGAATGAATGAATGAATGAAGGCTTTATTTCAAACATGTGCAAGTAGTACAAAAAATAGCAAAAAACAAACAAACAAAAGAACAAATGAAAACACTTAAATCAATTGAGAACAATTGAAACAACATTAACATAACATGTTTGAAAAGGAGTAGGAAGAAGCATGAGCTTATTTAATCCTACCCCTTCTCCACTTAATAATCATACTGTTTACTTCCTGTGTAACCTATTTTTTTATCACATACTCCACATACAGTAAATAAGCATATTTGCCTATGCCAACAATAGAAAATAAATAAAATAAATAAACATGTAAATATGTGAGAACCCTAGTGTTCATCACATCCTTCTTCTTCCCTGTACCTCATGAATACCATATGTTTGTACCGCTGTTTGAACATGCTCATGCTTGGACATTGCCTCAGCCCACCCGTCAGTCTGTTCCACAGTTTCACTCCACATATAGAAATACAAAAAGTTTTTAAAGTTGTGCGAGCACAACGATGTTGTAAATTAATTTCCCCCCTCAAATTATATATAGGTTGTTTATTGCTCTGTACATGATTTGTGCTGTTTGAAAATGAACCAGATCTGTGAGTTTCAGGGTTTTTGATTTTAAGAATAAAGAATTTGTATGTTCTCTGTAACCAGTGTTATGAATTATCCTTATGGCTCTTTTTTGCGGTATAGACAGTGGTTGTAATGTACATTTATAAGTTTTGCCCCAAATCTCTGCACAGTAATTTAAATATGGTAGTATCATTGAACTGTAAAGAATGTGGAGTGATTTGTGGTCCAGAAAGTGTTTTGCCTTACTCAGTACTGAGATGCTCCGTGACAGTTTGTTTTGTACATGTTTTATGTGAGATTTCCATTTTATTTTTTTTCGTCCACTATTACACCAAGAAATGTATTTTTATGAACCCTTACAATGTCAACCCCATCTACCTGTATTAGTGCTTGAGTAGTCCTTTTACAAATCCCAAATAACATGAATTTAGTTTTGTTTAGATTTAATGATAATTTGTTTCTGTCAAACCACTTCTTTAATATACACAGTTCTGCAGTAATCATCCCCAGAAGCTCCTGTAAATTCCCCCCTGAACAAAAATATTTGTGTCGTCTGCAAATAAAACTAATTTTAATACCTTAGAGACTTTACAGATGTCATTTATGTAAAGAATGAACAGTTTTGGACCCAGTACTGACCCCTGGGGGACACCACAGGCAATGTCCAAGCATGAGGAAGCACAATCTCCCAACTTCACAAACTGCCTTCTGTCCCCTAAATAACTCTTCACCCAGTGCAAAACTATCCCTCTGATCCCATACTGTTCCAGTTTATTGATTAATATGTCATGATTGATTGTGTCGAAAGCTTTCTTGAGGTTGATGAATATTCCAATTGTGTACCGTTTACGATCTATAGCGTTGGCGATTTCTTCAATTGATTCCATTAATGCCTGTGATGTTGAACTGTTTGATCTGAATCCGTATTGACTGTCAGAGAGTAATTTATGTTTATCCATGAATTTGTCTAATCTGTTGTTGAATATTTTGACCTGGAATAAGTTAGACCTGGATCAGAACGACAGAGGTTATGTCCAAAAGTATTTGTTGTCAATTCAAATGTAGATGAGTCGTTCAGATGTTAACTCTTAATCTCTCATCTTTAATCTCGGGCTAACAGGATTAATCTGGTTTAAAACATGTGCCTCATTTTATAGCTTTGGACATAATGTCTGTTAGTTATGATAACCAGGGTTGGAGAGTAATGGATTACATGTAACAGGATTATATGATCTGGATACAAATAAAGGTAACTGTATTCCATTACAGTTACAGATAAAAAAAAAAAAGGCACAACCAGATTACATAATCTGTAAACCAAACATCTTCATCTCCTTCCAGTGGTGGAGACAAAGTGTGAATGTTCTGTTTTGGTTCCAGTTCCTCCTTCAGAGTTTCCTGTTGGTGCTGTTGTTGGAGTTGTTGTAGGACTGCTGCTGCTGACACTCTGCATCATTGGACTTTTCATGTGGAGAAGGAACAAGAATGGTGAGTGAAGACATTTTTACTCCACTGTTGGATTTAACATGCAGCTTCAACTCAATGATAATATGTCAAAAAAATATATTTGTCCTGAAAGGAAACAAAGTTTTAAAAATCAAAGTGTGAGCTGGCTGATGTTCAGTAACTTCACTGACATGATAACACAGTAGAGGTCAACAGATGTTCTATATATACTGAGTTAGAGGAACAAAACATGTTTTCTTTCTGTCCTTTCATCAATTCTGATTTCACTTTTAATACTGTAATCTCTCATCTGTGTTTCAGGATTCAGACCTGCAAACAGTAAGTTTTATTTTATGAAAAATAAAATATATTTATTTTATTGTTCTATTATGAAGACTTTAATGTGACTGGTATTATTTTCCTGTGAGCATTAGTAACCAATCATTCACATCCAGTCCTGTCCTCTCATATATATTTATATCATTTCAAATTAAATCATTTCACTTCATTTTCTACTTCTAGCCTCTGATCCTTCATCATCAGGTGGAAATTCAGCTCCTATCTGATCACAGTGAGTACATCATTGTTTCAACAGCTGGTTTTTTACTTCCAACTCATCAGAAACCAACAAAATGTCTCCGCCCCTCTGAGACTCATCCTGTATGTTCCCATTACTGGTGACACGGCTACAAAACAACCAAACATGAGCAGCTACGTTGCTGCTGAGTCTCCAGTGAAGTGCTGCTTAGCTCTCGTTGATGTCAGTGAGCGCTGTGTAGAGTCAGTGAACATGGATCATCAAGCTGCATTTTTCTGTTCATGTCAGTAAGAAAACAGTGTTGGATTAAATAAAACTGGAAACTGGCTGATGGTCAGAATAATCTTTTCTTCCATAGTTTACATGGAACAGTAGTGAGGAGACGGGACACAGATGTGGTGAAACAAAGACACATGATTGGCTGATACATCATCTTCTGCCTCAGTGTCAGACGCTGAGAGGTGGTGACATTTTGTGTGTATGTGATGAGTTGTGTTGAGAACAGGTTGGTTTCAACTATGCTGTGAACATAACAGAGCACTAATATAAACATATGTCTTCAATTTATAATACTTCATCAGTTATTCAGTTTTTCATTTATTAATCTGTCTTGACAGGTTCCCCATGAAGATTAGAAGAGGACTCCAATGACGTTACTGTGGCATCAAAACTGTTCTTCCTTCATGAGAGAGCACTTGGTTCTGATTTTTTTCTTCTGGAAGTGGAAATTCTAAATGTTCACATTTCTTTTTATTCTCTTTGTAGCTGCTGTTACAATTTATTCATTTTAATTGTTCATGTTTGCTGTTTTTTAAAATCATTTTATTGTATGAAATACTGCACCTTAAGACACTACAAAGAGGGTTTTTTTTTTGTTTGTTTTGTTTATTGCACGTATTAAAGCTAAAAAAATAGAAAAACAAAAAGGCCCCTGGAGAAATGGACGGATTGTTTGAGAGAGAAAGTTGCCAAACAGAACAAAAGTGTACAAAGACTCTTGTAATGTTCCACTTTCTGGTCTTCTTAAGAAAAACACGTGTGCTGACGAGGACCAGAAAGAGAGCACACATTACACCAATTTTAAAGTCTCTGCACTGGCTTCCTGTCTGCTTCAGAATTGATTTTAAGATCATTTTAACCTTAACCCTCTAGAACCCTCTAGAACCCTCTAGAACCCTCGGGTCTTCTGGTCGTGGCCTTTTAATTTTCCCCAAATTTAGAACAAAAACTCACAGCGAGGCCTCCTTTTATTACTGTGGTCCAGGTCTGTGGAGAACACAAGAACTACCTTTTCTAAGCTGGCATTTATTAAACATTATTTATTTATACATGTTACGACCCTTAGCTCGAGGTGGAAAAGGGAAGGAACATAAACCAGTTGTACTTGGTAAAATAAAGTTATTTATTGACACAAAGATGAATAATTGACAAATAAGCAAATGAGGGGAAACAAACTAGCCAGGTAACGGGCCGGCGGGTGCTGCTCAAAACAACGCAACAAATATAACAAAAGAGGACTCCCTGAAATAGAGCTTAAAAGTTCAATGTAACCCAAACTAATACACAAAACTCTATCCTACCCTACTCAGCTTAAAACTTAAATAGCTACAGGGGGAGACAGCACCCCTATGCCTAGTGTGTCAAACAGAGTTAAAAACTACCCAGTGTATGAGACCTTAATCAGTTTTTAAATCTTCCTCCTGGCCCAGAACCAAATCACACCTAACCTAGGTGCCTTGTATATAACACAGTACAAATCACAATTAGTTCAAAACCAAGAGGCACATGTGGCGAGCTGCCGTCTACGTCAGCTGCCTCGAACGTCATCCTCGTCGAGCTTATATAGCGTCGGCCCGGCTCCATCCCAGCGATTGGTGGACGGATCAACGACGACACCAATCAGCGAACCAGATAGCGCGGGCGTGACCACACACCCCCTTCAGCTGGAGCCAACCAGGGACCGGATATCTACGGAAGAGTAGGCTATTAGGGCCCCTCATGAGAGAAAAAAAAAATAGGAGGTAGATTTTTTTTCATCATGCACTTCGAGAAAAAAGTCAAAATTTCGAGAATAAAGTCGAAATGTCTCCTCTGGTCCATCCCTAATACTCTACCATAAATCCAGTGAGGAGAGCGACCGAGAGCTCCACGCTGCGGCATGGAGTGTAACGTTTAAGACTGCGGTAATGTTAATATTAACATGAAGTTATTGAATATTATTCCCAATAAAAATTCCCCCAAATTATGTAAAAACACCTTTTCCCAAACTAAGTGTTGTAGTATAATCAGGAGGAGGTCATTGATGTGTGAGGTGATTTTGGTGGCACTACACTTCACAGAAGTGAAGTTATTGAATAATCGTTTATTGTTTCGTTTCGGTGTAGACATTTGTAGACGGTCCCTGCGCTCTGGTCTCATTGCCGGCTGCTCGTAGAGACCAATGTAATTCATACTGTACAGAGGACGGCTCGTTTTGATAAAAATAGGTTGTAGCTCGTTATCTGTGTTACCACGGTTGGAAAGAGGTATTGTTTGCTGTCTAACAAACTTTCGCTTGGGAGTTATTGATCCTGAATCTGTGAATATATTTCTAACTTTTCGGGACAGTCTCACCAAAGTCCTAATACTGATAACTACACTGTGTTTGTGAGCTAAAAGAGAAAATATTTCTTTGTTACTAAAGCCGAGTCCAAAGTATAGTTTCACCAGTTCATCTAACTGCCTGCACGGCATTTTGTAGAAGCAGTCACGTGCGCTGTTATTATATTTCAACTTTTTTCTCGAAATTATATTTTGACTTTATTCTCAAAATTTTGACTTTTTTCTCGAAGTGCATGATGAAAAAAAAACTACCTTCTTTTTTTTTTTTTCTCATTAGTGGCCCTAATACTCTTCCGTAGATATCACACACTGAAATAAACACAATTAAACTACACAACAAAAGCATCACACACAAGATGGGCATGGCGGCGGCCGTAACAATACATTTAGTCTGTTTGTTGTTTTTTTATTCATTTATTATTATCTCATGCATTTATTTGTATCTTCTGGATTGTTTTTCTCTTCACAATTTACTGTTTACTTACATTTTACCCACTTTTTAGTGTTCCCTCAGTTCAGTTCAGGGGCTGGGGGGTGGCGTGAGTAGGTATTATATGTGTGTGTGGTGTGTGTGTATGTGTGTGTAGGTTGGAAGGTATGAAGGACTTTGTTACTTTTTTGTTGTATGAAAGTGCTACATAAATAAAGTGTGATTGATTGATTGATTGATTGATTGATTGATTGATTGATTGATTGATGTATGGTAATCTGAAGAATAGATGCAGAATAGATCAACAGATAAGATTGTGAAGAGTAATTCCCTCGTCATATTTATGTTTTTTTCATTTTGTTGGTTTGTTTCTGTGTTCTGTTCAGTGAAAAAGAAAATCAGTTGCAGTCCCACAGTTCACCTTTGCACCACTAGAGGACGCCAAATTATAATCAATGACAAGAAACTTTTAGTTTTGTCTGAGATCAATCAGGAGCACACACAGGCCTGATCTCAGTTTCTGTGTGTTTGTGTGTCTTTGTGGT